>JAUNZO010002654.1:0-25513 GCA_031894775.1 Chloris gayana
ACACCTGACAGTAGTCCTTTCTGCTATGGGATCCCAAAAGGCTGCATACTATTAACTTTATTTTCTTTCCAAGGATAGTATAAGGACTGAGTACGTGGTCTTCTCCTTCTGAAGGTGATCCACATTGCACGCATATTCTTTGAACAGCTCATCCATCATGTATTCGCCAACAAGGGCTCCATCACAGCTCTGATACTCTTAGCAACATTCACTCCACTTTGGAGGCTATCTTCAACGACATCACCTTCTGAGTCATCGTAAGGATCCCACTTTGACTCAAATAGTTTGACGTAGCTGATGTAGAACAACTCACTCTTGTCAACTACTTTCTTAACTTCATCGACTGATGGACCATAAACAGGCAGATTGAAGGCGTCCATCTTTTCCTGTTTTAGAAGGCCCTGTAATTAAATGACCAAAAGTCACTAAAATATGATAGTTTTTTAATGTTTGATGCAATTAGGGGTTGGATTGAGTAGGCTTGAGTGTGAGCAATTGAAAAAAAAATTGTGATGATGTCATCATCTTCTTCTACTAAAGCGGTACAAAAAGGTATTAGTCATGATATCCATTTTCCTTTCATTATAACTGCTCACCTTGTCCACGAGAAATTGAATAGAGTGTGCAAGTAATCCACAAAGAATGTTCAGATCGCCTTTATATACATCCTCATTCTTCCTTCCAAGAAAACTCAGCACCATCTGCCCGCCAGGCACAAGTTCTTCATTGCGCAGCTTGAGGAAGAGCGAGAAGTCTTTCTGAAACAGCTCTTGATACAGTCTCACCACAGACGGGGGTGTAGTCTTTTCGATGTAAATGTTTCCTTTGTTTAAGTACGCTTTGGCATTAACAGTGAGTCCGTCCGGAACCTGAATGGTGTACCACACGTTAGAACAGTAATAAGAAAAAAAAAAGGAAGTGGTAATTAGGCGTAATGAAACTGTATCGTATGAACTATGGTACCCCAGAGCGCCAATGCAGACAATATGACGAGTGGAAGAGATGAACACTTTGGCAGGGCAATAGCCTTGTGTAGTGGGACCCGGGCAACCCGAGAGGTAGAATGGCGGCAGTGTTTCTCCCTTGTATTGGTTTTTCATTGATTCCTTGAAGCGTTCAAATGAGCGGAAGATATGGTTGAAGTCGTTTCCAGGTAGATCGTTGAGGAAGAATTGGAGTTCCCCGGGATAACAACTAAAGCCGTCAATCACCTCGGAGACAAAAAGGAGTGTATTTTGGCCTGACGAGCAGCCTAAGTCACCAATGACCAGTGTTTTAGCCGTTACTAGGGCCAATAATTCACTCAAAGCCTTCGGAAGCACTAGTTTCATTTCAAATAAAGCTTTTCTCTAGGGCACCTGTAATGGAAAGTGAGAACAACAGAATAAATCCAGTGAAGGGAAAACAGGATTAAGAGGGAAGGCAGGGCACAAACTTGAAGCCTTGAGTTGTTGATGTAGCTATTTTCTGTTTTCCCATATGCCATATGGAACTCAGTGTCCATCGTCACAGCCTACCACCAAGAGATTTTGCATATTAGAATCTTTCACTACAACAGCATCACAAGCATCACAGAGGCGTAGGTAGAAAAGAATTTCAAAAATGTCTTCTGCATATGAATTCCAAAAGAATGTTTTAACCTTTTTCGTTCTCTCTTGATAATGAAAGAGCTAAACTGTTATGTATGCACGTAATCTTTGTTTATGCTTCCCCTGTTATGCACAGCACCTTTGCTTTCTTCAGGCAGGCTCATTCCTTCCAAGTGCTACTTCATGCAAAAACTGAGGCGCTCTAACCCACCAATGACCCAAATCTCAGATGCATGCTCCTAGTATATCGGAGTGTGCCGGAAGTCATCATCAGCTGGAGAGAGATGTGTGTGGTGAGCGCAACGGATAAATACGTGCGGTGGTGGTAGAAGTAGGGCCGGTGTAGTTCGGGGATTTGATGATGCAGATTAATTTCCCTGTGTATTTGACGGTTACAGTCAAAATAAGATCTGTTTTCAGTAGTGCGAGAGCGAGGCAACACGGCGAAACCACACGTGTCCTTTGCCATCGTTGCCGGGCAAATTATTTGTTAGCAGCCACGACAACAGGGGTTGTCGTCTTCGTCTCCCACTGAAAAACACTACCTCACGTTGACAGCTCAAGACGACAAAGAAGGGTCTCCAAGCAATGAGGTGATAATGGGACCAATATGCTAATCGACAAGTGTACGACTGGCAACAAATCGTAGGCAAGATCTTTTTGGCTCCACATGTCGTATAATTCAAAAGTGTGAAAAAATCCTTTATTCATGACAAATTGTGGTTTAAAATATTTTTGCCACACTCACCTAAACTTAATCGTCACGAGTCACGACAAATGAGGGTTAGCAAACAAACATCCCCATCTGTTTTGCTGGTCACGTCAGCAGGTATACCTATGCATCAAGGCTGGGATAAATGCTTTCAAAAAAAAAGGCTGGGATAAATGGGTCGGTATGCAACCCAGCCCGGGAAAGATGAAACAAACAGAGCATGACTTCCATCGTGAGTAAGAAGGCTGCCGATCGTCTACAAGACTACAAGTATCAATCTTGATGGTCTATTATTTTCTAATTAGGCCAAGAGGGGGAAGGTTGGAGATGGTGTGTCCGTGTGTATGTGGGCCATTGAGCTGGCAGGTGCGGATGGGCTGAAGCGCGATTCATTTTGTGCTTTGCGGACTTGAAAATTGAAACCCATCATCATTGAGTCTGCACTGATGGGGAGAGGAATTGGGCATTGCACTGCAAGAACATAACATAAATTCACAAAAGCATAAATAAAGGATTTATATGTTTTTTTATATGGATACATATAGTTCTGACATGAGGAATTCATGGTGGCAGCTAAGATAAGTGGAGCTAAAATACATGAAACAGAACAGAAAAGAAAGAGCACAATAATGCACATACAGCCACAGAAGGAACCCAAATATCTAAACCCTCAGATGCAGAAGTAGCACTCAACGTGCTATCATGATGCACGTCATGATTCTAGAACTCTACTTCAGACCTTTCCATAATAATAATAATAGTAATAATAAAGCCAATCATCACAAAGATTTCCATTATCCCTTTTGATCTATTGCCACCCTTGAAAAAGGATCTTCATGTTGTGAAACAACAGAATCAGCCTAGCAATCACTCACACTACTAATGCGCAAGAAAATCACAGAGATGGATGAACACAGAATATAGGGCACAACAGGAGCTTTCTTTATTTCTCTGGAATGATTACAACCAGGAGCTTATTACTTGCTCTCCGTCACCACCGTAGGCTCCTATTTATAGCAGGGGAGGAGGCATAGCATCACCCCCGGGTGAGGATGTCCCCCAACTGCCAACCACCCCAATCAATGGCCCAATTAATTCGCCCACAAATTACCACAGTCATTTCCGAAAATAATCCCGTTTGCTGCTGTGGTTTCATAACACTCCCCTTGGGCGAATTACTGCGTCATGCCTATGCCTCGTTAAAAACTCCTCCAAAAACCCAGTGGGAAAAAATGGCAGGAGAAAAGAGTACATAGCATACGCAAGGCTGTGTTGCACCTGTTGCCTCGTTAAAAACCTTGCGTGAGAAAACCCGGTGGAAAAAACTCACCAAGGGAAAAAGAGTACAACGAGTTGATTATCGGGATCCGGTAGTCTTCGGGACTACGCAAGTGATCTGCAGGATCACTCCCATGATCTTCGAGGATCACGGGTATGGGCCAATCCCTTTTGGTGATCTTCGGGATCACCTCATGATCTTCGGGATCATGACTTCATTCTCCCCCTGATCCTTGCAATTCCTAAGTCGTCTCATGCCAATTCCCCGAACGCATCTATAGAAGTTAGATGTTGGCAGAGACTTTGTGAATAAATCTGCAAGATTTTCACATGACTTAGTGTGCAGGATATTAATCTCACCGCTCTTCCGGAGCTCATGGGGGTAGAAGAACTTCGGAGCAATATGCTTCGTATAATTGCTCTTCACATAGCCCATATGCATCGTGCAACACAAGCAGCGTTATCCTCATAGATAACGGTGGGGAGACCGACGGTGTCCAAGCCACATGACTTCCGGATGTGGCCAACCATCCGTCTCAACCGGGCACACTCTCGTGTGGCCTCATAGAGTGCAATGATCTCCGAGTGGTTGGTTGACGTGGCAACCAGGGTCTGCTTCACGGATCGCCAAGCGATGGCTGCACCACCACGAGAGAAACACGAAACCGATGCCAGGATCCGCGTTATGTGGGTCGGACATGTAGCCGGCATCCACATACCCCACCATGGTCGGATCTTGGTTCTTCGGGAACCACAACCCAAGGTCTCGCGTCCCTTGCGGATATCTGGAGAATGGTCTTGACGCCAACCCAATGCCTTCCGGTTGGGGCAGCACCGTACCCGGCCAACAGATTGACCGCGAATGCAATATCGGGCCTCGTGCAATTCGCAAGGTACATCGGTGCTCCAATGGCGCTCAAGTAGGGAACTTCAGGTCCCAGAATTTCCTCATTCTCCCCTTTGAGTCCGAACGGGTCCTTTTTCACGTCAAGTGAACGGACCACCATGGGGGTTCTCGGAGGGTGGCACTTGCCCATATTAAACTTTTCAAGTACCCTCTTTGTGTATGTAGACTGGTACACAAACACTCCCCCAGGGAGGTGCTCGAGCTGCGAGCCCAAGCAGAACTTGGTTTTACCCAAGTCCTTCATCTCGAACTCCGTCTTGAGGTAAGCCATAGCTTCCTCAATGTCCCCTGTGGTGCCAATGATATTCAAATCATCGACATAGACGGAGATGATGCAAAATCCATTCCGGGATTTCTTTATGAACACACAGGGGCAATCATCATTATTTGTGTAACCTCTCTTCAGGAGATAGTTACTCAAACGGTTGAACCACATCCTTCCGGATTGTTTCAACCCATACGAGTGCACGCTGCAGGCGTACACTATACATGTTGCGATTCGGATTCGGACCAGGGATCTTGAGTCCTTCGGGGACTCGCATATAAATCTCCGAATTCGGTGACCCATACAAGTATGCGGTCACGACATCCATCAACTGCATTTTGAGATTCAGATTAGCTGCCATAGATATCAAATATCGGAACGTGATCCCACTCATGACGGGAGAGTAAGTTTCATCATAATCGATGCCGGGTCTCTGCGTGAACCCTTGTGCCACTAGCCTCGCTTTATATCTTACCACCTCATTATTTTCGTTCCTCTTCCGGAGGAGCTACCCATTTGCATCCCACGGGGATGACCTTTGGGGGTGTTGGGACTGCAGGCCCAAACACTCTTCTTTTATAAAGCGAGCGCAACTCGCCTCGATTGCTGCTTTCCATTTATCCCAATCCGAGCGCCTTCGGCACTCTGCCATGGACTTTGGTTCCGGATCCGGATCCATTGAGCAAGCAATCTTTGAGGCAAAGTTCGCATTCACAATGGTGGTCTTTCCGTTAAATAACTCTCCCGTGTGCACATAATTAGTGGAGATCTCATCCATATCCTCTAGCTCATCGTGATTTCCCGAACGACGGAGCTAGGGTGTTCCGATTTCCCGGTGCGCTTAAGCGCGCGCGATGCACTCGGGATTTCCATCTTCGGGATGGGGTCCTTCGGGGACCATCCCAACTTCGAAGTTGGGTCGCCTCTTCGGGGGCTCCGTCTTCGAGACGGTGTCCTTCGAGGGACATTCTCAACTTCGGGTTGAGCTTCTTCAACCGAATCCCGGAGTGGGACAAGTGGCTCGAGGTCGTGCCTCCGCGGACGTCTCCGTGGGGCTTTGTCCCGAGCACCGGAGAGTCTCCCCTCTTCCTAGGATGGGGGTGACACCAGAGTCGGTAGCCTTCGGGGCTATCCGCACTCTCTCCGGCGCATTTACTGCGAGTATATGCGACCTTGTCACTCCCTTATGATCGGTGAAGGCATCTCGGCAGCTTATTTGCAAGATTTTGCAAATTTATAATCCGCTGAACTTCCGGTTCAGCCTCGCTAGTGCGTGGGTCTAAGGACTGCATCCCGGCTTGCATTCCATTCAATTTCCCGGCATTCTTCAGGATGCCGGTCTCCCCTAATGCTGGGAAATTGTCCTCATCATATATGCAATCAGCGTACCGAGCCGTATGAAGATCCCCGATCATAGGCTCTAGGAATTTGATTATGGACGAAGTCTCATAACCAACATATATCCCCAACTTCCGGTGGGGTCCCATGGAAGTACGCTGAGGAGGTGGTATCGGCACATATACTGCGCAGCCGAATTTCGCAGATGGGAAATACTTGGCACTTTCCCACGCACTAGCTGCAAGGGGGATGTCTCATTATATGCGGTTGGCACTGAGTTGGATCGGTGCTGCTGCATGCAGCACCGCATGGCCCCAACAAGCTGGTTGGCAACCGACAATTCTGCAACGAGTGGACGAGAAATCCACTTTATCCTTTTGATCAAGGATTCAGCTAGGCCATTTTGAGTGTGGATATGAGGTACTGAATGCTCTACCTTAATGCCCATAGCCATGCAATAATCATCAAAGGCTTTTGACTCGAATTCACCGAGCATTATCCATACGAATGGATTGTATGTGGTTATCGGGAAACTTGCCTTTAATCGATGATTTGAGCAATAAGCTTAGAGAAGGCATGATTTCTTGTGGACAGCAAGTCCACATGACTCCATCCAGTAGAAGCATCAATCGGTACCATGAAATACCTGAACGGCCCCGAGAGGGGCTGAATAGGTCCACATATGTCCCCCTGTATCCTTTGCGGGAAAACGGTGACTCATCCCTAATCTTCGGGAGGGATGGCCTAGTGATCAACTTCCCCTTTGCACAAGCCGTGCAAACGAATTCTTCAGGATTCGAGAAGTTCTTTGGCTCAATTTCATGGCCGGCAGAATTGTTGATGATTCTTCTCATCATCCCCAACCCAGGGTGACCCAATCTTTCATGCCATTTCTTAAAGGCATCGAGGTCACGAAAGATTGTCTTTATCGCAACATATTCATCGGCGGGTTTAATGTACGTACGGTACAAACCCGATGGCGATGAAGGGAGTTTTTCAACCACATGCTTTTGATATCCATCAAATTTTGTGATGAGCAAGTATTCAATACCATGCTCGGTCTCGGTTTCTAGGTGGAAACCGTTTGCCCGGATATCTTTAAAGCTCACAAGGAGTACGCTTGGATTACGGATAGAGGATGGCATTCCTCACAAGAATCCGCGTACCCATAGGAAAAACTAGTGTGGCACTTCCGGTGCCAACAATATGAGCATTGCTTCCGGCAATGGTCATAATATTTCCAAACTTCTTGGTTAAAGTGTGGAAATACCTAGTTTCCCTTAATATGGTATTGGTGGTTGCGCTCGTCTACGAGACAACACTCTTCATCCGCCATGGGACCCAGCCGAACCTGTATCAAATATCCCGGACATGATAAATAGAGATGCAGGAAATGTAAACACATAAAATGATAACGATTCGGGGAAGACCGTTTGTAAAGACTTCAGGCTTTACAACAGGCTGCTCTTCGAGGAGCATACTCATGACCCAGTCTGCTTCGGGAGCACTATTTACATTTACGGTTCTTCGGGAACCGTTGTGCTCTTCGGGAGCTTTTATTACAGTATTTACGGATCTGTAACCGGCGGCATGCGGAACATTGCACTTGACATGGAGGGGACTACTCGAGGTCCCCAAATATGTCAAAGTCATCATCAAGAAGGTCGTCCCCGCTATCGTCCTTTCGGACGTCTTCACCACTCGCATTGGCCACAATGATCATGTCATTGGCGTGAGCTTCGGGCTCGGTGGTGAAGTGGGACTCGAGCCCGTCCTCGTTCTTACTTCGGAAGAACGACGACGAGCGTCAATCAGGTGTACGGGGACGCGACGGTTGCGAGACCAATGTCCCGAACGTCCGCATCTATAGCATGCATTTTTGCTCCCCCGGATGATTCACCCGTGACCTTCTTGTCACCTTTACCTCGGGGCTTACCCTTTCCTCTGCCCTTGAACATACCACCCTTCCTACCCTTCCATTTCTTTCGGCCATATTTCGGGCCATCGGAACTCCCGGCAACATTGGCGTGTGCTTCGAGCACACCCATCGACCCGATGGGTCGGGCGAGTGGTTCCGCATGAGAACCTCATTCTGCGTTGCCGCAGCTAACGTGAGTCCGAGCAAGGCGAGAATATCTCGTATACTTCGACACCTGTACTGTTGTTGCAGAACGATGTTGCCCGGGTGGAAGGTGTTCGGGGTTTTCTCGATCATCTCGGCGTCCGTGATCTGCTGGCCACGAGAGACGCAACATCGAGACGATTCGATGAATGGCGAGAGTTATACGCCGCCACGGACTTATAGTCTTGGAAGCGTAGGGTAATCCAGATCATTCCGAGCTCGTGGGAGTGCGGTGGCCTATTGTTGGTCAAAGCGATCCTTCGAGATTCCCACAGCACTCGCGGATCCTCCTCGGTCATATATTCCATTTTTAGGTGCAGGTGTATGTGATGACGCGGGAAATGCAAAGCCTTTGCACTATCGAGCGTCATCGACCACGACCTTTCCCTTGCCGGCTTCGGGCTTGGCAATAGTATGACCGAGGCGCATGGATCGCAGGTTAATGACAATATCTTGAGCCCGAGTGAGGTAGTTGCTGCCATCCAAGGCAAGGCTGGGTGAATTCCCTCTTTGCAATGTCCGACATGCCCGCAATATCATGCAATTTACTTCGTGTAAATTATGCATGTAAATATTGCAATTATGTGGGTCATGAATATTCCCGAGAAAATTTCCTGCATGTTAGTGAGCATAAAATAATACGAGTCATCGGATGTGGAAATAACGCGATTAAACACTTCGGGGTTTAACCCGCAAATTTACGGAGTCCGGGAAATATAATTATGTGGATTAACCAAACTTCGTGGGTTAAAACGCAAAAATGGCGCATACTTGAAAAATGCCCTAAATTCGGCCCATGCTCGTCCCCCTCCCCTTTTTTTCTTTCTTCTCGGGTGTACGGGCTGAATTTAACCCGGCCTAAGGCCGGTATGGCCTATGGGCCGAAGGCCCAATAGGTGGCGCCCATCTAGGCCAAAACCCGGCCGGCCCATGCCTTCCCCAATCCGGCTAGGGTTAAACCCTAGCCGGTCCCGGTGCGTGCGGGGCAAAGCGGGGGCGATGCCCCGTTCCCCTTCTCCCTTATCCGCAACAAGGGCGCCGCCCTCTTTCTTCCCCGCCCGTCCGATCCGCGGCCTTAGGGGCGGCGCCGCTCGTGGTCGGGCGGCCACGCGGCGCGCGGGCTAAGCGCGGCCCGCGGCCGGGGCGGCGCGGCTAAGGCGGGCGTGCGGCCAGCGGCGGAGCGGCGTGTGGCCCGCGGCCGAGCGCGGCTCGTGAGGGCGCGCGGGCTTGTGCCCGGGGCGGCACGCGCCGTTGGGCTCGCGGCGCGCGTGGGCCAAGGGAGCCGCGGCGGCGCGCACGGCCATGGTGGCACAGGCTGCCCGGATCCGGGAGGAGCTAGGGCGGCACGGGTCTGCGGCTATGCGGAGCGGCGCGACGCGCCGATGGCCGGCGGCCGGGCGGCACTCGGGCTCGCCTACATCTCCCGGAACGGAGGTAGCAACGCACCTTGTGCGTGCAAGGCACGGGCGCTCCGGGGCCCCGGGCGGAGGGAGGTGACGGCACTTCGGGGCCGTGCGGTGCTCCCGACAATTGCTCTGCGACGCGGTGGCACTTCGGGGCCGCCCACGTATGTGCAGGCCGCCGATACTTTGGTGGCCGCAGCACTTCAGGGCCGCGGGCCTATCGGCGAGCCCCTACCGGTTCTGCCTCGGGCCACAACCCGGGGTCTCGCCTCGTTGCTCGCGCGGGCGTCGGACGGCCACACCACTGCAGCGACGGGCGGCGGAGTAACGGGGCCAAGACGACGGCGTGCGTGGGGCTTCATCCCACACGGCAGCGCTGGGACTTCCGCGACAAGGCGTGGCTCCCACGGCGGCGGCGCGCATGGTGCGAGCGGCCGTCGGCGGAGACGACACCCATTGGTGCGTCGTCCCGCAACACTTCGGGTTGCGGGTACTGCGAGCTCGAAGGCGTCGCAACGACCTGCTTCGGGAGGTCCCGGCCATGGCGCTTCGGGGCCATGTCCATCGGTGCTAGGTCTTCGGGACCAGCACACGGGTAAGCATCAATTAGTGATGCTAGGTGCTAACTGCTGGTAGCACCGAGAATAATGTGTAGATATGCAAGTTAAAAGAAAGGTGGTGCTATCTTCAGGTAGCACCGAGCTCTATGGTACTAGGCCATAGGATCTTTATCATGCTTGCTACGGGTGATAGCAAGCCTTGTCATGTGTGTGATTTGCATTCCCGTACTTACCATAGATGACGAGGATCATATGCATCGGTAGGTAGGGAAAAACCAGACTGATTCTTACCTGCTAGCTCTGTAGAGGCTCGTGCTGATAACGTGTTGTGAAACAACAGAATCAGCCTAGCAATCACTCACACTACTAATGCGCAAGAAAATCACGAGAGATGGATGAACACAGAATATAGGGCACAACAGGAGCTTTCTTTATTTCTCTGGAATGATTACAACTAGGAGCTTATTACTTGCTCTCCGTCACCACCGTAGGCTCCTATTTATAGCAGGGGAGGAGGCATAGCATCACCCCCGGGTGAGGATGTCCCCCAACTGCCAACCACCCCAATCAATGGCCCAATTAATTCGCCCACAAATTACCACAGTCATTTCCGGAAATAATCCCGTTTGCTGCTGTGGTTTCATAACACTTCAGCCCTTGTTCAGTTATTTTATTTTCTATATATTTCAGTATCTTACACTTGAGAACTGAAAGCATTGACCTTCATTTCGGTACGTTTATTACAAAATGTTTGCACTAAAACATATCAGTTAAAGAATCATGCAAACAAAATGATGTGAGTGGTTCAGCCTGCAAGCTAACAAATAATCATCTTGATGCTGAAGGAAAATTACATGCATGTTGTTGTAAGGAAGAGTAAACAAATGTTCTTGAAAACATGGTACGACAGAAAGACCAATAAAATAGAACTATAGAAAATAGCAAAGGTTCAGAATAAGATTGAAATCTCATTGGACCTCAAAATCTTACAGCTAGGCTAGATTCTCAGTTTCACGCACAAAAGAAATTGGTTTCCAATGTCACCTAGGCCCTTTCGGTTTACTTAAGAACAGTAGATTGGTTTACTAGCCTCTGCTCTTTTTCTCTCATGTGCCTGACGTGCAGGGAGTAGTGCATTTCGGCGGAGCATCTTCCCATCCAAACCTCTCACACTTACCAAGTAAAGAAGGAGGCCATTGCATGAAGTACAAATGCACATTCCTGTCATACTTTCTCCTAAATAGCTTCTCCAGCTTCATTGTTTCCAAGCATAGAGCGAGGAACCAACAAGGCTTTTGGGTGCTAGTGTCGAAACCTGATGTTGTCAAATATGCATAGCCATGCCAAACTTCCAAAATATGAAGATCAAACTCATCATCCTGGCTTGACAGGATACGTTTAAGCTCTGTGTCCATGGAGATTACCCTGTCCTCCACCCATCTCTTAATACCACTGTCATTCCTCTGCAGCAAGATACCGATGTTGGAGCCATCGGAATAAACAATACACTCTGTACCATCCTTGGTTTCACCGAAGCCAAAACTATGGATCAAGCACTGCGGTACCTTTGCCATGGAAAATTCCATTGTGTCGGTATCAAGCGAGACCATACAACTCCGAGGCGCATGAACCCAGAAATGGAGACAGTTCCCATTAAACATAATCAACTGCTCAGGTGTATCACAATCTAGCATCTCTGGGAAGTCCACCCATGGTGTTGCTGACCAAACGCCAGTGTCCGAAGAGAAGATGGTAGCCTGGATCCTCGAGTCATTGAGGGCGGTACACATCAAATAGAATGACATCGGGCCCTCATCCAAACATATCAGTCCAATGTCGTATAAGTGTTGATCATAGACGGCCGGAGGGGCAGTATCAATGACAGGTGTTAAACTCTGATGGATCTTGCATCGGACTAATCAGTAGAACATGCATCCTAATCGCTTCGATCTGAGAGAGAGAGAGAGAGGGAGAGGGGTTACCGGAGATGTGGATCGGGTGACGATCCATGGAAGACGACGACGGCGCCAGCTGCGTCGTCAAGGCGGGCGCGGTGGAGTTGGTGAGGGCCGGTGAAGATGTCGCCGGTGCCGATCCGGATCCGCTCCCGGCGTCGGTTCCCGTCATGTCGAGCGCGAGGATGGCGTCGAACCAAAGCGCGAGGGCGTCGATGGACGTCGTCGTAGCGGCGGCGGCGGGACTTCCCGTCACTCCTGCGCTCCCTAGATCGGTAGGGTTTCTGTGATGTAGGTGGGGATTGTGGCGGCGCGGTGAACCTCGTTCCTAGCGCCCCGGCCCCCACCTGTCCTTTTATATGCGCGCAGTGTGACAGGGGCCCACCAACCATGTAGGGTTGGGCGCCCCCGATCGGGGCGCGGATTTGGGGTGTCTGGGCCTTTGGGCCCAGCAGAGATCTGTCTAACAATCTCCCCCGGATCTCTTTTCTCGTATCTATCCCATCATAGCTTAACCCATAGGGCATATCTCGTCGTCACGGCTAAACACCGATAGACTCAACAGCCACTATGTGTATCTCCATTCAGTGATAGAGGTATTCTGTTGGGCCCTGGTCCAAGATCATAAGGCTTCCCTCAAACCCATGCCGGCTACGTGCTCCGTGAACACGTTGGGTGGAAGTCCTTTCGTAAGCGGATCCGCGAGCATTCTCTCGGTTCCGATATGCTCAAGACTTATGGTTTGATCTTGGACTTTATCTTTCACAACATAAAACTTAATGTCAATGTGTTTGGTAGCACCACTTGACTGGTTGTTGTGAGCGTACATGATTGCGGGCTCATTGTCGCGAGTACAACTTTAGTGGTCTCTCAATGCTATCAACCACTCTTAAACCGGGTATGAATTTCTTCAGCCGGTTAACCTGTCCCGTGGCTTCATAGCAAGCTATGAATTCTGCATACATAGTCGACCCTGCTGTGATACTCTGTTTGGAGCTTTTCCACGAAATAGCTCCACCAGCCAAGGTGAAAATGTATCCCGAAGTCGACTTCGTATTATCTTTCGCAAAATCTGAATCCGAATACCCCACAACCTGGAGTGAGTCCGTTCTCCGATAGACCAACATGAGGCCTTTTGTGCCTTGCATATACCGCAAGACTTTCTTAATCAATTTCCAGTGCTCCGGGCCTGGATTACTCCGAAATCTACCAAGCAACCCGGTAACAAAAGCCAAGTCCGGTCGTGTGCACACTTGCGCATACCGTAAGCTTCCGATAGCTGAAGCATACGGTTTTGACTTCATCTCGTCAATCTCATATCTGTTTTTGGGTTTCTGCCAATCCCCAAATTTCTCTCCCTTGGCAATAGGGACAGGTGTGGCTTTACAATTATGCATGTTGAATTTCTTCAACACCTTCTCTATATAAGTTTTCCTGGGACGAGTCCCAATGCGTACTTCTTCCTATCTCGGTGAATCTCTATGCCCAAAACATAAGAGGCTTCACCAAGATCTTTCATGTCGAAATGTGAGGATAGAAATCTCTTTGTCTCTTGTAGTAGATCGACATCACTACTCGCCGGTAGTATGTCATCCACGTACAAGACTAGGAAAATGAATTTTCCATTTTTAAACTTTGCATAAATGCAATTATCCTCAACATTCGCTTGAAAGCCGTGTTTCTTGATTGTCCATCAAACTTCAAGTACCACTGTCTTGAAGCTTGCTTTAATCCATAAATGGATCTCTTTAAACGACATCCCATTTTCTCCTTTCCTTCCACGACAAAACCTTTCGGTTGAGCCATGTATACTCTCTCTTCTAGGTCCCCGTTAAGAAACGCCGTTTTTACATCCATCTGATGTAACTCTAAATCAAAATGCGCTACAAGAGCCATTATGATTCGGAAAGAATCTTTACACGAGAGCTGGAGAAAAGGTCTCATTGTAATCTATTCCTTCCCTCCGTGTGAAGCCCTTTGCCACAAGGCGTGCTTTATATTTCTCTACATTCCCTCTAGAGTCATATTTCGTCTTGTAGACCCATTTGCAGCCTACTCGTTTTGGCTCCTTTAGGAATATCTGCTAGGTCCCAAACATCGTTGAGACTCATAGATCTCATTTCATCTTTCATGGCCTCCAACCACTCGGATGAATGAGCACTCCTCATGGCTTCTTCATACGAGGTGGGATCATCCTCCATATGAAACTCTTACTGTATTATACAATACATAATCACTGCTTATAGCAGGCTTTCCGATTCTCTTAGGTCTGCTAGGGCCTTCATCAGGTGGCACAATTTCTGGTTGAGGTTCTTGTGGAACCTCCTCTTCCGGTTCATCATCGTCGCAGGAGGCTGCTGCAGCTCCCCCTCATCCGTGGCGACAGCCTCTACGGGATCCTGAAGGACAGGTTCCTCGTTGATGACGGGTGGAGTGACAACAGGTGCCGGCACCGCAACGTCACGCATCACGGGCGCAACATCAACGAGCGAGTGAGAAGAAAGGTTCTTGACTCATAAAATCGGGTACGTATACCCGTTTCTCCTCAAGATCGATTTCTCTCGCTATCATGCTCCCCACGATCATGTCGTCCTCCAAGAAGACGGCATGTCCGGTTTCTACAAACTTCGTGTATCCGTTAGGGCGGTAGAAACGGTATCCCTTGGACTTTTCACGGATAGCCAATAAAATGGCAAGTCGACTGTCTTGGGATCCAACTTCCCAAGATCCGGGTTAAACAATTTGGCCTCTGCCGGACTCCCCCACACGCGGAGGTGAGCTAGCGAAGGCACTCTACCAGTCCATAACTCGTACGGTGTTTTGGGCACCGACTTTGTTGGAACTCGTTGAGAATATAAATGGCGGTTTTTAAAGCCTCCATCCATAGACCCAATGGGAGTGTGGAGTAGCTCATCATGCTACGGACCATATCCATTAGGGTACGGTTACGCCTTTCCGCCACTCCGTTCTGTTGTGGCTCGCTGGTGTGGAATATCGGGCGACTATGCCATTCTCTTGTAAGAACCTTGCAAAAGGTCCTGGGACTTGTCCATAAGGCGTATGACGATCGTAGTACTCCCCTCCACGGTCTGATCTTACAATCTTTATCTTTAAATCATGCTGATTTTCAACTTCAGTTTTAAATATCTTGAATTTATCCAATGCTTCGATCGTTCTTTAATTGGATAAATGTAACCAAAACGGGAGTAATCATCTCGTGAATGTTATGAACGAATCATAACCATCCACGCTCTTTACGGGAAAAGGTCCACAAATGTCCGTGTGAATTAACCGTAAAATTCCCCGTACTTGCGTTTTGCATCTTTCTTAATTTTCTTAACGAATTTCCCTTTAATGCATTCGATGCATTGTTCTAATTCGGAGAACTCTAACGTTGGAAGAATCTCATTCTTCACAAGTCTCTCAATTCTCCCCTCGAAATATGACCTAAGCGACAATGCCATAATTTCGATGAGACGGGTTGAGTTCTCTTTCTCTTTTTATTCTTTTTCTTTTGAGATGACGAGGGCGTATCATCATTCTCATTCTCATCATGCAAATCAACATTCGCATCTTGCAAATCAACATTTGCATCTTCTATCACATTCACATCATGACCAAGTGATAATAGATAAAGCTTATCTTGTAAGGATGCAAAACCAATGCATTCATTATTAAACCACAATTCACACTTGCCATTACCAAAATGGCAATCATATCCATCAAAATCCAAACGAGAGACACTAATTAAGTTTCTTTGTAACGAAGGTACATAAAAAACATCTCTAAGCCTAAGTATGAAGCCATCCGCAAGCTGTAGGTGAAGATCTCCCACGGCTTCCACCTTGGCTTCAACTCCATTGGCCACTCTAATGGAACCTTCGTTTCTTGTTGTTGCCCTCCCTCGTTCGAAACCACCGTATACAATTTGCAACATGAATAGTTGCTCCAGAATCAATCCACCAAGTGGATCTAGAATAATCAACATACAAGGATTCATTAACAAAAGTGATTAAGTTCTCACCTTGCTTTCTGTCCAGCATCATCCCGAGCCATATGGGGCAGTCCTTCTTGTAGTGCCCCTTCTTGCCACAGGTGCATGCACTCATCTTTCTCCACCGTGGGTCTGCCCCTGCTGCGGCTGATGCCTTGGCCCCCTGCCTCTTGCATTGTTGAAAGGATACTTAGGGCCTTTGCCCTTGTTATCTTTCACATGGTTGACAGAAAATCCACCATGTTGGCTCTTCACTCTGTCCTCCTCTTGAATGCAGTTGGCGATGAGCTGGTCAAGCGTCCGATCATCGTCTTTCATGTTGTAGTTCCCAATGAGATTGTCAAACTGCTTTGGCAAGGACAGCAACACAAAATGCTGTAGCAGCTTGTCATCTATGTTTATCCGCATGGGTCTCATTTTCTCGAACCATCGCACTCATCTTGAGGATGTGCTCTCCGACGCTACCACCGCCGTACTTCTCATTAACAAACTGTTTAAGCACTTGGGTGGCATAAGTTCTGGAAGAACCAGTGAACTGGTTCTCTATCCTCTTGAGGTACCCGAGCAATGGTTTCCTCCTTCGGTATTGAGCCCAAGATAGCGGGCTCAATAGTGTTTCGACCAAAGCTATGCACTTCTTGTTATCTAGCACCCATCTCCTGTGCTCAATCTGATATAATGAGATGGTGGGAGCATAGTCCTCTCGTCTCCGTACCCAAGAGTCATCGGACTCATCTCGCGCCCCGACTAAAGCGGGCGGCTCTGTTGGGCACGGAGTGTTCACGACCCATTCCACCTCGCCACGGATAAAGGCGAAGTCAAGTCTCCTCTTCCACTCCCCATAGTTGTCGCCCTTCGGGACAGGAATGTCCTTGAGGCTGTTCATCGAGAGAGGATCCTGAAAACAACATGAAAATGTGAGAACAATAGTCACAATAAAAACTACCATGCCATGTATTAAAGTCTACATCACCGTTGGGCAGAAAATAGACAAATAATACATAAATGGTCTAATATGCATTGCAATTAACAACTTTGGTCAGTAAATCACAATGACATATAACAGAAATAAATGCAGCTAAAAATTAAATTTTCCCCGTTGGTTCGAAATTTAATTTTAGAAAACATCAATTTCATTCCATAAATAATCTTGCAGCGGAAACATTATCTTAAAACATACATGAACAGTAGCAAAATTCTGTAAATTTACACTCTGCAATAATTATCTCGTTGGTTCAAAAAATTACAGAGGTAAAAAAAAAACTAAAACATGCAGAAAGCATTTAAAACTGGACTTAAACAGTCAAAAAAAGACTCTGAAGTGCTACTGTTCATTTCTTTTAATTTGGCCCGAAAATACCCATCTGTTTGAGCCCACGCGTGCCCATACACGCGTTTCTGTTGGCCCAAAATTCCCTGAAACCGGCCCAAAGTCACTAGGGCCCGCGGCACACTCGGATGCGGCCCGCGTGAAACAAAAAAATTCCTTTCGGCCGTCCGTGCGCGCAGCGCCGTGATGGGCCTTAGGCCCAAGGGCGAGCGACCGGGCCACCAAAGCAGCCCGGTTCCCACACCCGCCCGTGCCCCGCCTTGATCTCCACCGTCCAAGCGAATCCAACGGTGGAGCGCGAGGTTCGCCTCGAATAAGAACCGGTGAACCGATTCTTCCGGAAACCCTAGCCCATTTCTCGCTTCTTCCTCACATCGCTCTCTAGTTCGCTCCCACCCGCGCCGGCGGTGCTCCACGCCTCCGTTCGCGTGCATGGCCCGAGGCCATGACGCGCCGCACTCCGGCGGCTCTTGGCGGAGCGCTCTGCTCATCCGCCGCACGAGTGGCCCGTGGCCACCGGCGGTGGTGGGAGGTATCCCCGCCGGCGCAAGCGCCGCGGCCGGCCATGCTCATCCGCTTCACCTCTTCTCTCGCTCCACACCCGAAAAGCCAAGATCTCGAGCCGTGCTCAAGCGTGGCGTTGTGTGGATTGCGCCGTCACGAGCCCTTTCGCCGGCGTGCGCGCTCACCCGTGAGTGAGCGCGTCACCGTCGAACGGCCTTGTGGCGGCGCTCGTGTTGTGTCATCTCCGGCTATGGCCGGCGACGAACTCTGCGACGGCGACAAGATTCGGGTAAACCCCGAACACTCAATCGCTCATCGTGTCTCCGGTTTTCTTTTGGGGAAGGTGATCCGGTT
Source organism: Chloris gayana (assembly GCA_031894775.1). Classification (NCBI taxonomy): domain Eukaryota; kingdom Viridiplantae; phylum Streptophyta; class Magnoliopsida; order Poales; family Poaceae; genus Chloris; species Chloris gayana. Next base: position 18,312 of record JAUNZO010002654.1, read on the forward strand.
CAACCCTAGGGTTAGGGTTAGGTCTAGATCCGAGAGCTTCGGGTTAGGGTTTCGATCCGGGTCCTACTAGATCTAGTCGATGCACAACCTAGAGGCTCCGGTACCATTGTTAAACTCGATGGATCTTGCATCGGACTAATCGATAGAACATGCATCCTAATCGCTTCGATCCGAGAGAGAGAGAGAGAGAGAGAGAGGGAGAGGGGTTACCGGAGATGTGGATCGGGTGACGATCCATGGAAGACGACGACGGCGCCAGCTGCGTCGTCAAGGCGGGCGCGGTGGAGTTGGTGAGGGCCGGTGAAGATGTCGCCGGTGCCGATCCGGATCCGCTCCCGCGTCGGTTCCCGCCATGTCGAGCGCGAGGATGGCGTCGAACCAAAGCGCGAGGGCGTCGATGGACGTCGTCGTAGCGGCGGCGGCGGGACCTCCCGTCACTCCTGCGCTCCCTAGATCGGTAGGGTTTCGTGATGTAGGTGGGGATTGTGGCGGCGCGGTGAACCTCGTTCCTAGCGCCCGGCCCCCACCTGTCCTTTTATATGCGCGCGAGTGTGACGAGAGGCCCACCAACCATGTAGGGTTGGGCGCCCGATCGGGCGCGGATTTGGGGTGCGCCTTTGGGCCCGGCAGGAGATCCGTCTAACAACGGGTTCCCTCTTCCGAGTCAAGGGGTTCAACACGGCCAGCAATTTGTCATCAAAATTCGCAAGTAAGACGCCGCCGCCATCTGCGACCCATGATCTCGCCAGCAGGGGGCTCCTCGGGGCCGTCCTGCATGGAAGTGAAGAAGAAGTCTCCGCCCCGGACAGCGGCAGCCGGATCTCTCGTCGTGGAGACGGGCTGGGACAAAGACGGGGAACCGGGGACGTTGAGGGACTCGGGAGTTGTAGAAGTGGCCAAGCGGGGCGGCGGGTGGAGGGCGCGGAAGCGGCGGCGGAAGGCCGGAGAGGATGCAACCGCGCGGTGCCACGACCGGCAGGTGTAGGCGGCGCGGACGAGCGTGGCGAGGGAAGGGAGGCGGAGGAAGATCTCCGGCGAGGAGGTCGTCGCCGAGGGATGAGATGTGCCTCTCTGCCGCCGCCGCGTCGGATGCAGCAGCATCCCTCCGCGCTTTCGCGATCTCCCCCGCGTGACAGCGCGTGTCTCATCCACCGCTGCTTCATAGTCGCCTTCGGCGGAGGCAGCCTTCTCCTTGAGCGGCGGGAGGAGGCGCTCGGCCGCCTCGATCCTCTCCTCGAGTGGCCTTGGCGGCCCGCGACCGCGTCGTGACTGGCATCGTCTCCGACGAGATCTGCTTACAAAAATCTCTCTGAATCTCTAGGTTTACGGGGAATGGCAGGATTGATACGGATTCCTCTCTTGTCCGGGACCGGGTTGATATTCTTCCTCAGAGACACGGAGAGCTGGTACATCGATGCGTTTGGGCTTCAAATACGGTCGCATCTGGAAATTGAGCCGGCCCAAATTTTGACAGCCCACAACATGATAATTTCCCGTTTCCAAACACGCCCAAAGATTTTGAGGTGTGCACACTACTCCGTAGAAAATCTGACGGAATCAAGTAGAGCAAATGGAATAACCATAGCTGGGACACAAATATCATCGAGTTCCGGATATGTATTATTCGAATGATACGTACTGTAAAATCAATGTACTACGAGATAATTATTCCATCAGGCAATCCTTATCTGGGCAAATGTATGCACGAGCTTGTTCTGCTGGTGATTTTGTAGGGCCTAGCGTCGTCTCTCCCTCCCTTATTTGGCATGAAGACATGAACAAAATGTATTGCTATCATGTTTGTGTTTTTTTTTAATTACTGTTTGTGCATCTACAAAATTGTTGGATGTTATTTTGGCAGTTCACTTAGAAAAAGGACTAGGAAAATAATGCGCTTTAGTTGAGGCAAATGTTTTGTGGCAGTTTAATTCAGGTGTATTCCTAACGAACTGGTTATGCTGAAACATTTTATTGCAACCAGCTTTGTTATTGCATCCTTTCTTCCATAGCTGAACCACATAAATATAAATAAAGGAAGTGTCCGTGTTGCTCCTCTGAAACCAATTTTTGCTACCCTGTCTGTGCATCTCTGAATAGCCAGCTTGTACTACCGATGAACACGTCCCAAAATTGAACTCATCCAATCTGTTCTTTTCAACCAGCTAGAATTGTTAATTTCGCTGTATTCAGAAGCTGCATGAGGACATCTACAATTCTGTTGGATGTTATTTGGAAAAGGACTGCAAAATAGAACGTTAGCTGTAGTTTAGGCAAATGATCTGTGCCAGTTTAAGTCAGGTGTATTCCTAATGAACTCGAACCATGTTATTGGATCCAGCTTTGTCGATGCATCCTTTCTCCCATAGCTGCACTACGTAAAATCATGATTGGCATACAAGCAAGTGTCCGTGTTGCTCTGTTCTCTGAAACTAAACTTTGCTACGCTTTTGTGCATCTCTGAATAGCCGGTTTGTGCTACTGAACGATGAACACGTCCCAAAATTGAACTCATCCAATGTGCATTTGAGCAACGTCGCATCATATTTACACCATCATACATGTTACATAATTACCAGATCATTACATATTTATATATATATTACAACTAGCAGGGCAAATAATGGAGAAGAAGAGGCAATGGGATGCACAAACAGAGACAAGGGAGATCGATGGAGGAGGAATCTGAGACGAGGGAGAGTCACAAGGCGGCGAGTCCGAGGAAGTCGACGGCGGACTTGGCCATGATTGCGGTGAACTCCGGGAAGCTGATGACGCCGTCGCCGTCGGTGTCCGCCTCGCGCATCATGTCTGTGAGCTCCTCGTAGCAGATGGGGTGCCCCATCCTTGCCATGGTCCGCGCCAGCTCGGCGGCGGAGATGAACCCGTTCCCGTCGCGGTCGAATGCGCGGAACGCCTCGGCGAGCTGCGCCTGGTCGACGGCGACGGCGGGCCTGCAGGGGCCCAGGAGCAGCGGCGCGAGGGACGAGGCGAGCTCGTCGAACTCGACGGTGCCGTTGCCGTCGGCGTCCATGGCGGCGATGAGCGCGTGGATCTCGTCGCCGGCGGCGGGGCGGAGGCCGAGGGAGCGCAGCAGCGCCGCGATCTCCAGCTTGGTGAGGCTGCCGTCGCCGTCGAGGTCGAAGCGGTGGAAGAGCTCGCGGAGCTGGCGCAGCTGCTCCTCGCGGAGCCGCGCGCGGCCGCTGGCCGCGGGGGCGGGGGCGAGGTCCTTGGCGACGGCGCCGGTGCACGGGAGGGGCATCGACGCCGACCTCTTCGGCGGCGGGGCGGAGGCCTGCATGGTGGAGCGCGCAAGTCGCTGCGGGTGGGCGCGTGCGCTCGCGCTGCCTTCTCGGACACGGTCTTCGGGGCGGGGCTTCTCCATCTCATCTGCATGCCGTCGCGTCGCGTCGCGGCAACATATCATCTCTTGCTCCGTTTGCTTTCCGTTGGGGGGCCGTTTTCAGGACGTGGCCCTCGCTTCGCTTGCGTAATGACTTGGAAAAATAACAGTTTGGCTACATTTAGGGCCTGTTTGGAATAAAGGAAGATAAAACACAGGAATAGGAAAAAACGCAGGAACGGAGAAAACACAGGAATTGAAAACGTGAGTAAACCACAGGATTCAAAACATAGGAATTATGAATTTTGGGTGTTTGGATTACAGAAAATATTTTGAATATGCACAACTCTCCATGAACAAAAAAGTGACCGTTGCATATGCATCATTACTTTGGCACTTAGCCGTTGCACATAGCCGTTGCAAACATCCCCACATGCATGGTTACTCGCTTCACATAGCCGTTATTTGCAACCTTTCCTTATTTCTATATAAGTAACACAAGTAGCAACAGGTTGATACATATGAGACCCGCACACATCATCAAAGCAATATTCCCACATCCATTCTGTTTACACAACATTCTTCTTTTCTATGGATCCAAATTATCATCGCAGGTCAATAAATGATGATGAATTTGTTTTTCTCATTCTCCCAACATTAGAAGAGGGCAGTTCCTCTCAGGCAACCCATAGACAACCAATACACACATCTGATAGAAATGGGGCTACATTTATCCATGAAGCTCTCACAGGACATGAGGTTGTCTGCAAAACAAGGTTTCATATGGAAAGAGAGATTTTTCAAGCTCTAGCTCAAAGATTACGTGAAAGTGGTCTTGTTGATTCGAGGTATGTCGCTGTGGAAGAGCAACTGGGTATATTTCTTTATGCAGTATCAAAGAATGCAAGCAACCGAACATTGCAAGATATATTTCAACACAGTGGAGAAACAATTAGCCGTCACTTTGGAGCAGTGCTCAATGCAATTACACAACTCACATGCAACTACATATGTCCACCTTCTCCACATCCGCATCGCATTTTAAGACAACCTAAATTTTTTCCATACTTTCAGGTAATTTTTTATAATTATGTCATGTAATAAACATTATTCCTTTGGATCATTTTACTAAACTATAGCAATAATACATGCAGCATTGTATTGGTTCTATTGACGGAACTCATATTCCTATGTCAATTCCTAATGGACAGCAAGAACCATATAGAAATAGAAAACAAGGCCTGTCACAAAATGTGATGGTAGCATGTGATTTTGATCTCAAGTTTGTGCATGTGCATGCTGGTTGGGAGGGGTCAGCTTCCGATGCAAGAGTCCTGCAAGATGCACTTAACCATGGGTTTAGAGTGCCTCCTGGTAAATTCTATCTTGTAGATGCCGGGTATGCAAACACACCAGAATTTCTTGCCCCATACCGTGGAACAAGGTACCATTTACAAGAACAAGGAAGGGCTAGCCAAAAGCCACGGAATCACAAGGAATTATTCAACCTCCGACATGCTCAATTACGTAATCATGTAGAAAGAATAATTGGAGTACTAAAAAATAGGTATCCCATACTCAAAGCCACTTCATTTTATGATATTGGCACACAGGTTGATATTTCTGTAGCTTGTTGTGTAACCCATAATTTCATACGACTACACAATGGAGACATGTCGTTAGCCGATGAAGCTACCACAGATATCAATGAAGCTAACATGGTGGTTGTACCGGAAGGAGATGAGCAGTACAATAATGATGTGCCAATACTTAACAACTTGCGTCAAGCAGGAAATACAATGCGTGATGACATAGCTATGAGGATGTGGCATGATTACATTGCAAGACGAACACGCCAACAATAGATAGGTTATGATTGTACCATGTTGTTTATCATTTCTACTGCTATCCCACAACTATCGGTACTCCAAACAAAATACTAGTACCGGTAGTGGAGTGTAATTGTACTACTGCTACTATAAAGCATAAGAGTATCAGTAGCACTCTATACAAAAGACTACGATTAGTACAATCCAAAATAAACATGTCAACCTGCACATGCCACAAAAGCTACAACAATTCCATTTTCTTTGAAGATATCAGCTCCTTTGATCATTTCTTCTATCTGTAGTAGATCAGCCATCCCCTCAAGTGTTGTAACACAATTATTGATGCTGTAAGGATCCTCCATTTTCTCCATTTTCTTCTCCTCAATAGCTGCAAACCGATCAATCTCTTCCTTTTTCAGCTTCAAAAATTTCTCATGGAAACCTTCAGTTGGAGTAGTGCATATGGTTTTCTGCCTTTTGGGTCTTTTTTATCAGCCACCTGTGGAGTTGAAGTAGATGGGCCAGAATTCATGCCTAGAGTTTCTGTTAGCTGTTCATAGGCATGTGGTTCTTGATCAGATGAATGTAATGCATGTTCTCTTTCAAGAAACTGAGAGTTATTTTCTGCAGTAGAGAACTGATTAAACTCATCACTACCAAACCAATTAGTCTCATCCCTGGTGCCACTATCTTCAAATTCAACATTTAAGGAAGCACATGGAACATGTACACTAGGTGCAGGTGACACAAGCAAATCAGGGACATGCAATGGTGGTGAAGGTACTCCTACATCTGCAGATTTCTTTGACTTCTTTGCATAATGATCCATTCCATGACAGCTTCTTCCTTCGGCATAACGCCCTGCATAATTAAATTTCATGAAAAAATTAGAGTTACAAGTAAACAAATTTGTAGCTCAGTAAAACAAGACGAATAAAATATAAACTGAATATCACCATCATATAGAGCAAACAGGTCATCAAAGTAGGGATATGACTTGTCTCGCCAACGAAGAAGGGACTCTTTGTTTCTGCGTGCCTCCAATGATTCCCAAACTTCACTGTTACCATCTTTCTATCAGAATCCCAGCCAAAGCCGCTTTCTCCGGACAAATCTTTTACAGCTCGATACTCCTTTTTCATATCTTGCTCTTTTTGTTTCACTTGCAAAACAGTGAATGTGGTTGAAAATTTTAGATTAAATTTAGCTGCAATACCATTCCAGGCCTCCTTGCTCCATGCATTGTTGGTCCGATATCTAGGAACATCATACTCTTTTAATAGTCCAATAAGATGGACCATCCTCTCGATGATTCCAGTTCGCCCTTCCAGCATTCTTTTTAATGCCTAAATAGATGATAATGTGAGAAAATCAAATCCATATCACATAGCCTGTTGATATATGAGTGCGCACTAAGGAATTTGATTAACTAAAAAACCAAGAACGTAAATGAACTGGCAGAAATATTTATCTGCACTTATCAGGCTATCACTCAAATCTTGACTAGAATATCGAAATACACAAGAATATCTAGACTGCAATATTGGAGTGTATGAAGATCAGAGGGGTACAAAACTTGGATCTAATAAAGAGAAATACCTGAATCTGGTGTAATCTCTTCATCTCCTCCTGATTGCCCACCAAGATCCAACGTTGGTGGATGAGGAAAAGGGTGAGAAAGATGGAGAGAGGGAACGGGAGGAGGAGGAGTTGGAATTCGCGGAGCAGTGGACCTTCGTTGCTGCGGGTTCCCCATCTTTCGTGATTGGCACCAATTTTTCTAGGTTTCTTCAGCCATGGCAGGGAGGAGAAAGCAATGGGAGAGAACAGGAGGGAGGGGCCGAGCGAAGCGAGCGATCGTTTCCTGAGGTCGGACTGGAGTTTTTATTTCCTACGAAAAGCACGTCGTCTCCTCCCTTTCCTATGGAAAGGAACACTTTTTTCCTTTGTTCCAAACACCCAAATCTCTTTCCTTTCCAGAGGAACATTTTCCTCCATAATTCCTACGATTTTCCTTCAATCCAAACACAGCC
>JAUNZO010002655.1:0-17082 GCA_031894775.1 Chloris gayana
GGCCATGTTTGGATGTCATGGTTTTCTAAAACTATAGTATTGGAAAACCATGGTTTTGAAAACAAGAACTAGCCAATACTAGAGTATCTAGAAACTAGAGTATTTCGCAGTCTTGAGATAAACAGTGACAAGGGTGACTTGTTTGGCTATTGCAGTACTCCCTCCCTTACTAAATTGTCGTCACCATTGACTTTATTCGTGGCGTTTGACCATTCGTCTTATTCAAAAAATTTCTTCAAATCCAAAAAATAATATGCTACATTTCAAATTTCGTTAGTGATAAAACATATTCCAACAAAATATATGACATTTGTTAAACTTTATTTGAATAAGACGAATGGTCAAACTTAACAAAAAAGTCAACGGCGACAACAATTTAGTAAAGGAGTAGTATTTATTTGTAGTATTTTTCTTTTTTCTTTTCACCAAAAGGAAATATATCTGTTTGAATGTCACCGATTAAAGTAGGTGATACAGTGATACTACGTGATACTTCAGAAAAGCTATCTCTCACAACTAACGAGATACTATGGAATTATCAACATGGGTAAAAATAATTTGTACTGCCAAATAAAATTTCCATGTGCTACAAAAATTGATGTTGCCTCGAGAAAAGAAGTACTTCCTCCGTTCCAAAATGTAAGCATTTGTTAACTTCGATAATTGTATTTGACCGCTTGTTTTATTCAAAAAATTTATGAAAATATAAAACAAATACATCATATTTAAAATATATCTAACAATAAATCAAAATATAACAAAATAATCAATATTTTTGTAAAGTTTTTGAATAAGACGAACGGTCAAACCCAATTCGAAAAGTCAATAAATGCTTACATTTTGGAACGGAGGTATATGGATCCGTCTCTTTGTTTCAGGGAAAAAGAAATAGGATATACTCCAGTATGGAGGTCCAATCCACGAGCAGCTTGTGAGAAAAAACTGTTGCACAGGATGAAGTCGGGAGCGTTGTATTCAGCAGCAAGAGCGCAGAGCTTTCTCAGTTTAGAAAAAAGAGGTCCATAGTGGAGTTTCCAAAACTCCAAAAAAACTTCAGTTTTGAGAACATTACAGTTTCTAAAACCAAGTATTTTGAGGCATCCAAACACCTTCTTGTTTGTTGAAACCAAAGTATTTTCCAAAACTCTGGTATTATTCTTCAAAACTTTAAAAATACTTTGTATCCAAACAGGGCCTTATTGAAAAGTTCAAATGAGATACATTTTACACAATGCAATGAAGCTACATAAGGCACAATTTTGAATTTTTAACTATTATATAACAGCTTACTTTGGAAATATGAAGAAGGTATAGATTTTTTTTTTGCAATGAAGGTATAGATTTTATATAACAGCAAGTATTTAGGAGATAGGTGCGCTTTGTTGATCATGAAAGTTGAAAAGTTACTCCATGTATGAGTCCCATATTACTTGTCGTTAGGTATGGATAATCTGGAGACACAAAAAAGGTGAATAAAAAAAACATGAAGTTAGATAGTGAAAGTTGCCTACGAGAGGGGGGAGGTTGAATAGGCAATAACATGAATGCAAAAACATGAATGCACAAAAATTAAACTGTCAGGACGAAACTTCGTGTCGTGGCTCGAGAGTTAAACACAAAGAAGAGAAAGGGAATCGGAATTTCATGATTCCGCTTGAGTGGAAACCTTTGTTGACCTTCTATAAGTGTTGTACCTGCACACATTTTTGATAAACACACCACACACAAATAGATCGGACAAATATAAACAAAGAAGCGAGAACAAGCAACAAAGCATAAGAGAGACGTGGACTTTTCACCAAAGATCGGACCCCTCACAAAGAGGTTCCTACATCTTCGTTGAGGAGCTCATAAAGAGTCGGGTCTCTCTCCATCCTAATCCTCCCCAAGTGACCAGCAAGGTCAAACTTGGTTTTCTTCTTCTTCTTCTTCTTCTTCTTCTTCTTCTTCTTGATTTCTTTCCTTTCGAAGGCGAATTACAATCTTCACAAACTTTCCAAGGCTCACCACAATCTTGGTACCCCTAGAGTTTACACCTAGCCAATCTAGGAGAACAAATCTCTAAGAGTAACAAGTGAAAACGAAATTGCTTCTAAGGGGAATATATGCTCAAGGTTGAGTTGATGCTCTCAAGCTTGGTTTCGAGGTTGGGGCTCTCACAAATGGTCTTGGATCTCAAGACGAGTCGAGAGAGGTGAGTGCAAGAGCTTGAGTGAGATGGGAGAGTTCAAAAAGTACCAGCAAGTTTCCAAACGAGATGGAATAGGGTATATATAGGAGAGGGTCAAAAAGAGCCGTTGCTAGGTTAAGATGGGAAATGATGGAACTTCGGTTGGTGTCGGAACTTACGTCACTCCGTCGAAATAGGAATAGGAGTGGTCACGACGGAAGTTCTCGTGCAGAATAGAACTCGCTGCGAAGAACTCTCTCGATTCGGCAGAACTTCCGTCGAAATCCACGGAACTTTCATCGAGTTCGAATAGGCAAAGCTCAAACGTCAGGTCGAAGTTTCGTTGGGGACCACGGAACTTCCATTCCTTTCGAGTGAGCTAGGATAGGTAGGTTTTTTGGACTTGGCTCTTTTTGGTAATTTTGGATTCTAAGCTTTTGTAGGTTTTCTTGAGCACATTTTTCCTGTATGTAAGATCATTTAACTCTTACATTCAATAACACTATGTAAGATCATTTAACTCTTGCACATTTTTCCTGTATGTAAGATCATTTAACTCTTGCATATCTAGACTCAAAAAGCTATAAATCTAATCTTTTAACTCTTGCTTTTGAGTCTTTGTTTTATATTTTTGTATGAGAGGTAGACTTTCTCACAATATGGGTTATTCCATTTTGATATCCTGCACATTAGATACTTTACTTCTTTGTCATTTATCATCAAAACCCACTAGAAAGGCCTAGTTGCATCTTCAATAAATATAAAGATGTGTTAGTAAGAGAGATGTATATATATTGATATGGGAGCGTGATACATAATTTAGATTTAAAAAGTAGATATTAGATAAGTGTTGTGTAATAAGTGATAGAACGGAGAGTCTTATTCATGGGCGTTTTATTAAATTGTGCCAAACCCTAGGTGCTCCTTCTAACTGTTGTCTCCTAGCTAGCTTGAGGCCACAAAATCCGATGGAGAACTTCGTTTCAATCAAATTTGTTGTTGGGGAGACCGTTCTCTTTATCTCTCTCATAGAAACAAATATGTAAAAGTCTCTTTGTTCTAAATTATATCATTCGAGTCATGCTTTTGAATGTTTAAATTCTTACTATATTTTATAAAATTAACTAGACAAACTCATATTCATATTATCCTTTTTGAATTTGGTAGATAATTAGAATGATATTTAGTTTAGAATAGAAAGAGTAACGTACTTGCAATTTGCAAAAGTACCAAATACCTCACGAGGCTGGGCGTCATGATTTGTTATCCCCGTAGCCTCTATTTCCAATGTGTCCACGGTCACGAGGCAGGACGTCGCTCTCACTTGCTAGTAGGTAGCCTACTAGGTTGCGCCATTTGCATGCGTGTCCCACCGGTAGGGCCTCTAGTGGATAAGGGAGAAAGGAGTGAAACGTCCGTTTCGCACTGGTTCTAGTTGGTACGAGTGCGTGGGTTCCACATTGGTGAGACGTTAAATTTAGCGAAAATAAATAGTCTCTAAACCTGAAAAAAAAAACAATATATCCATTGTGGTAAAGATAAGGCCAAATTTGCTGCGGGACATCGCGACTTTGTGGAATTAGCTGAGAGACACTGAAAAAAGTCATATTAGCTGGCGGACACTACGGAAATATGATAATTAGCTACTGGACACTATAACATAGGAAACGGGTTTTTCTAAACTTTTTATCTCGATGCACATGGCATACGACAATTTCAAATTTTGCATAAGTATGTATTGTTGCATTCTCTATCTATGTGTTTTTCTTCATAATTGTTTTGACAGTTTGCATAGCTTAATCTGAAAAATAAATATTCTTCAAATTGAAAAGTTATGCAAACTGTAAAAAAAATTGTGAGAAAAAACACATAGTTAGAGAATGCAACAATACATACTCATGCAAAATTTCAAGTCATCATGTGACATGTGCATCAAGATAAAAAAATAGAAAGACTCTTTTCCTATGTTATAGTGTCTAGCAGCTAATTACCACATTTCCGTAGTGTGCGCCAGCTAATATGACTTTTTCAGTGTCCCTCAGCTAATTCCACAAAGTCGCGATGTCCTGCAGCAAATTTGGCCTAAAGATAATGGGCAAAGCACGTACATGTTAGGCTAAAGTCTGTATCGCAGTACCACAAAACAACAGAAAATTCGTGAGATCGAGAGTGTGTTTAGTATAGCTTATGGCTTATGTTAGCATAAGCTGCCTCATAAGTTATTTCATAAGCTATACCAAACATATTGAAGACATAAACAACTTATAACCAAGCAAATCATAAGCAGTTTTTTCTTTTGTAATAGAAAGGCAAAACAACCAAACCTTGCTTTTCTAGCTTATGTACTCATTTCACCTCATAAGCCGCTTTTGATAAGCTATTTTGCTAAATAATTTGACTGTTTATGTAACAATAAATTGAATAAGCTACATAAATAATTTTTACGAATAAACTAAGTCATAAGCAATAAACTACATAAGCATAAGCTATATCAAACACACTCTGAATAAATTTCGTGAATGATGTAAACTGAAAACAAAAACCACATTACACGTATCCGAATGATGTAAACTGTGTACAGTGATTGGCTATCCATTTCAGCACGTGCCCTCCTATGAGTGTCAAATCCAGTATTCATCGGGTCATATTTATCCAATCGAACAACAAACTAGACGCTGCCTGACATGCCTCCTATTCAAGCAAACAAAAGAGTGTCACTGTCGTACTGCTGTTGAAGCGGATAAATGTTCAAGACGGCACACGGCTACCGGCTACGTGTACGTACTAAAAATGAAGAAATACATTGTGCATTTTTCTTTCTCGGTAAAAGAATAAGGAGACAAAGTGGAATTTGCAACATTCTGAAGACTTTAGCGCCGCGCCTAACCGAGAAAATAAGCAGATCACTGTGTAACGTTTTTTTTCAAAAAAAATGCACCATGCGTCACAATCAAATTGTCATAAAAGTTCGGACATGAAACAATTGTCATTCCATTATTGTCCACAAATCTGAGCTTCATCGTCTCCCCAAAAGCTAGTGTCGTTGAGTGTATGTTTGTGCCGGAACAGAGAGGACGAGCAGCACTAATTAAGCCACGGGCGACGACCACGCAAAAAAGCCGTGCTCGACCAGGCCCGACAAGAGCAGCACGGTGCGCAATAAGAGCCGGGGCAAACGTTGCTACAGTCTGCAGCATATAGGGGCGCTGCGGGAACAGGGAACAAGCAAGGGTGGCCTTATCCTAATCCACTAGAATAATCCCCAGGGTCTCGCCAAAACTCGCAAACAGTCAGGTGATCGTACTTGGAATCCAATGCCGGCCACCAGCATATCCGGCGTCCTGTGTTGGAACTGCGACCCTACCTCGCCTTGCTATAGAGGAAACTTATATCTTACTGCATCATACTAGTATGTAACATTATTTCTTTTCTAACACATATCTCTTGAGCCGCACAGCAATGATACGGTCATCAGTATATCGAGTGGAATTCATGGCGTACATTGAGATAAGGAAAGAAGAGTTTTTTTATCACAATACTGGCCGTCATTAGTTCTGAAAAACTAATTGTCAGTAGTTTAAAGATATTTTTATAATTGTACTAGTAATTAATAGGCTTATATTTTTTCATAATATAATTTTGATATATGAACTAAATTTTATTATAAAAATAATAATGAAAACATTATTAACATCAAAGATTAATTATATTATTACTGATTTTTATTTATATTATCATGAAAATAAAAATTAACCATGATAAATCTCTATTGCTACGACGATACTATCTCAATATGGTAAAATACTAGCTTGTCAATAGTTATATACTTTTGATATCAGATCTTTATCATTGAAACTATTTGTCAGTATGGTAGACCGAAAAACTCCTATAGAAAAAATGACGGTAAAACAAGTGGGATGGGAACACGTCGATGGTGTTCTAGGCGACAAGCGGGGGAGGGCTATCTTCGCTTGCTTCCTTTTTCCGAATCAGTGTGCTGCACGCCCATGCAACAAGCACGCATACGTGTCACCCGTAGCATGAGGAGGCGACCAATGCTGCTCGTCGGTCGCGTCGCGTGCGCCTTGTTCCCGCGCGATCGACAGGCCACACACCTGCCTGGGGGCTCCGAGCAGGTCACACGTGGACCTGACGCGCCGGTGAGCGGGCGCTGACGACGAGCACATGCGCGCCAAGTTTTTGTCTTTCCGGTTCGCCATGACATGGAATTCAAAGGTTTGGGATTGTCAATTTGCCATAAAAATCAAGGCGTTTTTTGTCGTCCCTTGGGGTGGGCGAGGGGTGCACGGGCCGCTGCAAGTGGCGGGGCTGATGAGTCACAAGTGAGTGTATGTGCGCGTCGGCGCCGCGTCGGCAAAACAACAAAAGTCACGCCGTTGTCGTACCTGTATTAAGTCGTGCGAACAGACCGAGGGGCGTTCAATCCTCCTGACGAGGAGTTTATGGTTATCTTACTAACGGCAAAATGGTAAATGTGTAAAATGTCGTTTTATCCTAGTACTCCCCGACCGAGGGCATAGAAGATAGTAATAATGTGCAGGTTGGTAGCGGCACCATGAGCTGAGGAATTAGATAAAAGCCCATCTCGTGATCAGTCCACTGCGTACACGGCCTGCGCTAAACCGCGCGCAATGCGCATGCAATGGATGCCGTGATTGTGTGCAACGACTTGTAATAGAATTGGGATCATCTGTATTACTGCCGATGCAACTGACATGTGAGTCCGATTCCACATGTAAGTGACCACTAATGCAGCAGTAGTATTGTAGAGGATCCTCGTTGCTGCTGGTAATAAGCATGAAACTCTGCTGCCAGTGCTCCGTGCACGCTAAGTCACTAGACGCCGGGGCGGTTCCGAGGACGACATGACAACAAAGATATTCCCGCATCGGCATGGGCCGCGTGTAAAGTATACCGAGTACTACCTTCGTCCAGAAATGTAAGCTGTCGGTGTGTGAGCACACCTCCAAATGGGGACCCGTCAAGGCTCCCTTGGGATAGGTTCGGGAAGAACGGATTTGCTCGCGCGTTAGCGTAGATGATTGAAATGAGTAAGAACACGGGGAGTTATCCAGGTTCGGGCCGTAAGATGCGTAACACCCTACGTCCCGCCGTGTGTGTATTCGAAAAGAAGCCCCCATTACATGGGGGTACCCCCTCCTTTTATAGGGCCAGGAGGGAGTACTCGTACAAGTACCCGGAGAGGTACCCGGCACCCGGTGGGGGTCCGGTCCCTCCCGGAACATTCCGACACGATCCCGACACAAATCCGTTGCGGTCTCCGTCCCTTGGTTCGCGTTCCCAATCTCTCCCTTCTCATTGGCCGAGAGCCCTCCCGGCACCGTAGCCGCGTGGCTTCCCGAGACGCGGCGCACGGGGAAGACGCGCGCACGTCCCGTCGGGCTGCGGCGTCGCCACGTGCACTCGAGTGCCGCATTAACTCCGGGTGGTTGGGTCGTCGGAGGAAACTACCGCGGCTTCGTTCTCCCTCCGGCGCTCCCGCTCCTCCGGCTTTCGCGGACTCGTGGACTTCGTGGCTTCGTGGACTCCGTGGCTTCGTGGGCTTCCCCGCCCTGCGGCCTTCGTCTTCGTTCGTGGGCCGAAAGCGGCCCACGCGCGGTTAGGGGACCCCCGATCCTCCTACACCGATAGGAGCCCCCGACCCCGCCGCCGACCCGCGGGGTCGGAGCAGGGATTGGGGCCACCCGCCGGTGCCGCCGCCGTTTGGGTCGCTCCGGGCGTAGCTCTCGAAGGAATCGGAGCCGCTTGGGCTGCCGGGCACGACCGCCCCGAGGCGTCGCGTCGCTTTGGTTCGCGTGTGGTGGGCCCGCCGGCGTCCGCGCTCAAGTAGGGGGATGGCCGGTTGCCCACGACGACGTTTTCCACTTCGCCCTTCGCCTTCCGTCTTCTCAACTTCCTTCTTGCCGCCGCGCTCCCTTTCGCCTTCTTCTCCGCCGATCCGCGCCGCCGCTTCCGTCGCCGTCGCCGCTCGCCGTCAAGATGGCCCGCGGAAGGTCCTCCCCCGCCGCAGCGGTTCACGCGCGCGCTCGCCGTCGGCAGATGCCCCGCCAACGGCGCAGCTTGCCCGACGCCAAGGTCGACATGTCGCGGCTTTCGCCCTTCCCGCCGGTGGACGGTGATGGGGCGCTCGCGTTGGGGGCCTTTGCCGCCGCCGACCGGAGGGTCGGAGATCCTCCACTTCGTATCCTTCGTCATCGCCGGCGCCGTTCCCCCGCCTTCTCCGACTTCTTCCCGGAGGTGCTCCGGGAGTATGGGATCCGCATGGCGCACCTCACGCCGAACGCGGTCGCGGCGCCGGCCGTGTTCGCCCATTTGTGCGAGGGATTTGTGGGGGTGCAGCCGTGCTTCCCCATATTCCAACGCTACTTCAAGATGACGCTTACCAACGCCTCGAGGTGATCGGATGCGTGCGGCCGACCGCCTCGCCCGACAGCGGGTACATAGAGTACTCGCCCAAGAACAAGGTGGAGGCGTGGAAGAGGGCCCGGTTCGTGGTGCCGTACGAAAAGGACCTTCGTCGCCTCCGCGTCCCGCCGGTCCCGGCCCAACATTTGGCCGTCCGGGGACGCCGTGCCCCGCCTTCCCGAGGGCATGATGCCGGTGGTCAACCGGATCGCGGCGCTCGCCGCGGCCGGCCTCGACTTCGCGCGGGGTGGTGCACGACTTCCTCGAGCGCAACATCGCGCCCTTCGCCGGAGGTCGGTCCCGTCGTGGATGTACCGGGACTTCAACTTCGCCGGCCGCACTCGCACGGGGCGGGCTCGACCTGCCCGAGGCCGCGGCGCACGCCTACTCCACGCCGACCGGAAGAAGTGGCCCGCCTCCTTCGCGCACCCGAAGGTGCCGGCCCCTTCATCGCCGGCGAACAAGCGCGCCGTCCCGGACAAGCATGCCCCGACCGGGCCGCTCGGGTTTCTTGACCCGATCCCGGCTCCCGCCCCGATCTCCGGTACCCGGGTCGCACCTTCCTCCGGCCCGGGTGCGACGGCCGCCCTCGGGGGCGCCTCCGAGCTCCGGCGGTAGCCCCGGCGCCGCGAGGCCTCGCTCCGAGCGCGCGGGACAAGGGCAAAGGCAAAAGGTCTTCGTCGCCCTCCTCCTCCGACTCCTCCGGCCCGCCCGTCTTCCACGAAAGCGGGCCCGGCAGGCTTCGCCGGCGCCGATGACGGGGCCGCTCCACAGAGAAGTCCCCGCAGCCCGCACCGGTGCAAGCGGCCGGTGGACGCGCGACTGTAGGAAGCTTTCCTCTCTTTTTACTTAAGCCGCGTGCTCGGTGTGCCGTACTTCGTCTCATCGTAGGCCGATGGTTGCGAAATGTGTTCCGATTTGCGTTGTTTGCGGGATCGTCCGGATCGAATCGGACCCGACTCGGTCCCTTTGGACCCCAAGGCGGCCGGTGCGGCTCCGCCGGCCGGAGCGGAGGACGGCGCGGGAGGGGCAACGAGTGCCCTTGAAGGGGTGGCCGCCGGTGCCCTCGAGGAAGAGGTCGCAGACGGCCCCGCGGAGGTGGTCGCAGGCGCCGCCGGAGAGGAGGCCGCGGGCACTCCCGAGGGGGTGGCCGCCGGTGTCGCCGAAGAAGAGGCCGCGGGTGCCCCCGCCGGCGAGGAGGCCGCGGGCGCCCCGCCGGAGAGGAGGACGCGGGTGCCTCTCGCCGGGCCGACCTTGGCCGGGTGTCACCTCCTCCGCCGGGGACGTGCCGGTGCTTTCCCGATTGGCGCCGCCGTGCGTCCACCCCGATCTTCCACTCCGCGGCCGGGTGCCGCCGCCGCCAGCCCTATAGTGCCGGAGGGGAATGACTCCCTCCGCGCGTTCGGCCGGAGCCGGAACGGTGGTCGGCGGAGACACGTCGTCGATCGCTACCGCCGGTAGGGGCCGTGGGCGCGCCGGACGCGGCCGGAGCGGGTCACCTTCCGGTCGCTCCGGCGGCATGGGTCGCCGAAGATTGGCGATGTGCTCGGGGAGGCCACCCGGCCGCTTCTTGCCATGAAGGCGGCCGTGGAGGAGGCGGATGCGTCCCCGGAGGACCGGGAGGCCGCGCCGGCCGAGCGCGAGGCGGAGGTGGCGGAGGCACGGCGGGCCTTGGAGACGGCGGTGAAGCCGGCCCGAGCAGCAGCATCGCCGTCGCATGGAGGAAATCCAGCCGTGAGCTGGACCAAGCTGCCGGGATCGGCGACCGTGCCGCCGAGAAGCCGCGTGACGCGAAGGCCCGCGAGGCCGAAAGCGTGAACCGCCTCCATAGCGTCCCGGAGCGGGAGCGTGCCGTGCAGCTTCGCGGCGCGCAGCTGGAGGAGGCGGAGGCCCACATGGACCTCCGCGAGGCGGCCGTGACCCGTCGCGAGGTGACCGCGGCGGCTCGCGAGGAGGAGCCGAAGGAGCGTGCCGCCGCACTTGCCCTTCGGGAGGCCGCGCCGGGCGAGCGGGAGCGGGCCGTCGGAGCGGCCGAGGCGAGGGTGCAGCGCGTCGCTGACTCCTTGGCCTCCCAGAGGCGGCGCTTAGGGGACGCGAGGGCGCCCCGGCTTCCCGGGAGGAGCAGGTCCGGCTTCGTGAGAACGAGGCCGCCATCCGTAAGGAAGCCTTGGAGACGGAGGCAGCCCGTCTCGCTCGGGCCGAGGAGCAGGTCCGCGGCATCGCCGACGGGTTGGCGCACCGCATCCGCGAGGAAACTCTCGCAGGGCCCGTAAGGCCTTCGCCGTCCGAGCTTAAGCCGATGGAGAAAAGCCGGGATGAGTACCGCCGGCAAGTCGAGCGGTTGGAGGCCCGGCCGAAGAAGTCGGGTCGCGGCTCTTCCGCCGCAGCCGATGGCGATGACCTCCGACGGCAGCCCGCCGAGGCGCGGTCCCGCCTGAGGAATCCGAGCTTCGCCGCGTTGAGCCGAGCGAGCGGGCGACGTAGCCGGCCACGGCGGCGCGGACGCATGCGGAGATCGCCGCCGAGGTGCACCGGGCCGTTTCGTCGCCGCTATTCCGTGCGGGTTTGCCTCGTCTTCCCGAGCCCCTTGACCGCGGCGTGATCGGGTATGCCTTCGCCATGCGGGGGTGGTTGACTCTCCGAGCAGCCCGAACACCCGGTGGCGGAGGTCCCGGAGGAAGAGGGGCGGCGAACCATAGCCGCGGCCCCGGAAGAGGTGCCGGCGAACGCGCCGGTGCCGGTGCCCGGTTCCCACTCCTAGCCGTGGTGAACGGCGACGTCCCCGCGGGTGATCACGCCACGGCTAAGGCGCAGGCTCGTGCCGTCGCTCGCGCCTTCGCGGAAAGCATCAAGCGCGGCTAAGTGCTTGCTTCCCCCACCTGCGAGTGGTTTCCCGGCGCCCGTGCCCCCTTTTTTGTGTTTTTTGTCAAACCCGTGTTCCCGTATGTATAGCAGATATTTCAAGTTTAACTTATCGTTGTCAATGGAGAGTTTAAACCCGCTGTTTCGTTTGTTCCGTGCGAATGTCCGCGTGCGTCGTGTAGTCGTAGGCCGTTCGGCGCTTCGCGATGAACGCTTTCAGCCGCGACTCGAGGCGCCCGATCCTTAACCGCACGCAACCTTCCGGCTTCCGACTAAGTCATAGACCTTTCTTACCCAACGGGGGAAGCAAGGACTTCAACATGCATGACGGCGATCCCGCGAGAGGTAGGAAAAGAAGCGACCGGGCGCTGTTTTTCATTTAGAACACGTTAGTACAAGTGCCGTGGCGACCGTGGCCGTGACGATAGGACTTTCGGGTACTACCCGGACCATTGGCTACGGAATATTCTAAGGGTAGAATTTCTTTAGGTGCTCAATGTTCCAAGCGCTTGGTTCCGGTACCCGTCCTCCGACTCCAGCCCGAACGGATCCCGGGCGGGTGACGGCAGATGACGAGGAAGGGCCCTTCCCACATGGGAGTTAGCTTATCCTTGCCTTCACGCGTCCGAGCCCGTCGGAGGACAAGGTCTTCCGTTTGCAACTCCCGGGCGCACGCGCCGCCGGTGGTAGCGGCGCAAACCCCGGAGGTACCTCGCGCTTCGCAGCTTGTACTCGCCGTCTTGCCTCCTCGAGGAGGTCAATGTCGTCGTGCCGCCGGGTGCTTTGGTCGGCTTCGTCGAATGCGGCGACTCGGGGCTATTGAACCGGATCTCCGTGGGTAGCACCGCCTCCGCACCGTACACGAGGAAGAAAGGCGTTTCGCCCGTGGCTCGACTCGCCGTGGTGCGCAGGGACCAGAGCACGGATTGGATCTCGGCTACCCACTTGGAGCCTTTCTTCTTCAACGGGTCAAATGATCTTGTTTTCAAACCCTTGAGGATTTCTCCGTTGGCGCGTTCGACTTGGCCGTTGCTCGTGGGTGGCTCTTGAGGCAAAGCAGATCCGGGTGTCGAGGGAGTCGCAGTATGCTGCGAATGCGTGGCTCGTGAACCGGGTCCCGTTGTCCGTGATAATCCGCCGCGGCACCCCGAATCTTGCAGTGACATTCTTCATGAATTTGACCGCCGAGTTTTGGTCTATCTTTGTCACCGCCTCCGCTTCTACCCACTTCGTGAACTTGTCGATAGCCACATATAGCCACCTGTACCCACCCGGGCAGTCGGAAATGGCCCTACAATGTCCGGACCCCAAACCGCGAACGGCCAGGATAGGGGAATTGTTTGAAGGGCTTGAGCGGGCGAGTGCGTCTCGCTTGGCGTGAAACCGGCATGCCTTGCATTGTTGCACCAGCCTGGTGGCGTCCCGGAGGGTCGTCGGCCGCAGTAACCCCGCCGAAAGGCTTTCCGACCGGCGTGCGGGGAGCGTGGTGGCTGCCGCACTCGCCCTCGTGGATCTCAACGAGTATGTCGTTGCCTTCTTCCATCTTTACGCACTTCGCCAGAACACCATTGGCACTCGCGCTTGTACAGCTCGTCATCGACAACGGCGTATCGCTTGGCTTGGCGGGCTAGGCGTTCCGCGTCCGTGTCATCTTCCGGAAGGATGTCGTCCCGCAGTACCCGAGGATGTCGTCCATCCAGCAGGTGTCCCGCGGCTCGTTGGCAAGCACTTCTTCGCTATTCCGCGTGTGCCGCAGATCCTGCGGGTGCGCTTGCGCTTTGTTGTTGCTGTCTCGGAGCTCGGTCGGCGTCGGAGGCCGAAGGGGATGACAGGATCTCCATGAACATCCCGGGTGGGGTTGGAGCTCGAGTGGAGGCCACCCGGGATAGCTCGTCGGCAATGTGATTGTCGCCCGAGGTACGTGAAGCACCTCGAGGCCGTTGAATTTCTTTTCCATCCGCCTAACCGCCGCAAGGTATGCAGCCATCTCGCGGGTCGTTGCATTTGTACTCCTTGGATACCCGGTTGACGACAAGTTGCGAGTCTCCCTTGGCGAGGAGGCGCGTGACCCCGAGGTCGACCGCGATCCGCAACCCCGCCAGGAGAGCTTCGTATTCTGCCATGTTGTTGGTGCACCGGAAGTGTAACCGGATCGCGTAGCGCAGCTCGTCGCCGGTCGGTGACAGCAGCAAGCACCCTCGCTCCCGCACCGTTGAGGGTGAGGGAACCGTCGAAGAACATCGTCCGGTGGTCGCCGAGCGCGTCGTCATCGCTGCACCCGGTGCTAAGCTCTTCCCGTTCGATCTCCGGGGTGGGCGTCCACTCGGCGATGAACTCAGCTAGAGCCCGGCTCTTGATGATGTGTGTGCCGAGGAAGGACAAGTCGAACTCCCCAGCCTCCACGGCCCACTTGGCCGCTCGCCCGGCCGCTTCCCCGTTGCGCAAGATGGTTTCCAGCCGGTGCCGTAGTTACCACCCGGACGGGATGGCCTTGGAAGTAGTGCCGTAACTTCCGGACGCGATAAGTACCGTGTAGAGCATCTTTTGGTACCGTGGGTACCGTGTCTTGGCATCCCGCAGACTTCGCCGATGAAGTCCGGCCCCGGGTGGCGTGGTGGCGACGCAATGCCGTTGTCGAGGGTAGTTGGAGCGGATCCCGCCCCGCCCATAATTCGAGACGTGGTCGCAGCCGGAGCCCCCGGTGGGGTGGGATCAACGCGTCCATCCTTGTCTTTCCGGCCGTGGTCCCCGCTTCGCCCAAGTCATGCGACAAGGTCGGAGCCGGAGCCCCGGTGAAGCCGGGGAGTCACGCCGTCCGAAGGAGTCGTTGCGCCGGGGACCGCCTCGGGTGCCCCACTCGGGCAAGCGGCGCGGCCGCGTCGCGCGCCATGTCGTGAGTGAGGGCGTCCGCAGACCCC
Organism: Chloris gayana; assembly: GCA_031894775.1. NCBI lineage: Eukaryota > Viridiplantae > Streptophyta > Magnoliopsida > Poales > Poaceae > Chloris > Chloris gayana. The sequence continues at coordinate 14,398 of JAUNZO010002655.1, forward strand.
GGTGCTCCAGCGCTCGCGAGCTGGTTGCGGCGGAGCCCCGGTCCGCCCGATCCGCCGCCTTTGAGCCGTCAAGGCACCCGCGTTTGCCGGTTCGCCGGAACCGCGGGCGCTGCTCCAGCCCGCTCGACCACCAGGGCCGCGCCGACACCTTGCGGGTTGGCCGCTATGTACAGGAGCGAGTGGTTCACCCGGTTCCGGGCGACTAGAACGGCGCAGAGGACGGTAGCGCTTGAGGTCTTGCAAGGCTTCATCGGCTTCCCGGTCCACTCGAACTTGTCCGTCCTCTTTATCGGCTTGAACAGCGGGAGGGCGCGTTCGCCTAAGCGCGAGATGAACCGACTAAGGGCCGCCATGCTCCCGGCCAGGCGTTGCACGTCCTTGAGCCGCCTTGGGGGCGGATTTCTTCGATGGCCCGGATCTTCTCGGGGTTTGCTTCGATCCCGCGGTGCGATACCAGGAAGCCGAGTAGCTTCCCCGCCGGTACGCCGAAGACGCACTTCTCCGGGTTGAGCTTCACCCGGTTGCGGCGCAGATTGGAGAAGGTCTCCTCTAAGTCGAACAGGAGAGACGGTGCCTTGCGGCTCTTAATGACCAAGTCGTCGACGTACGCCTCCACGTCCCTCCCGATTTGCGAGTCCAGGGTTAGGCGCATGGCTCGTTGGAACGTGGGGCCTGCGTTTTTAGGCCGAAAGGCATGCTTACGTAGCAAAAGCTCCCTGCGGGAGTCATAAAAGCAGTCTTCTCCTCATCCTCCCTAGCCATACGGATTTGGTGGTACCCGGAGTACGCATCCAACATGCAAAGCAGTGTCGCAGCTCGCGGTGGAGTCTACTACGGAGTCTATCCGGGGCAACGGGAACGGGTCCTTCGGGCAAGCCTTGTTCGGGTCGGTGTAGTCCACGCACATCCGCATCTTGCCGTTGTTCTTGGGCACGACCACCGGGTTGGCGAGCCACGTCGGATGCGTGACTTCCGGATGAACTTGGCCTCCAGCAGCCTCTTGACTTCGGCCCGGATGAAGTCCTCGCGCTCGGGGGCTTGGCGCCTCGCCCGCCGCTTCACGGGTCTTGCGGCGGGGTCGACCTTGAGTTGGTGCTCAATCACCCTCCCGGGTATGCCCGGCATGTCCGAAGGATGCCGGGCAAAGATGTCGCCGTTTGCTTGGAGGAAGGTGATGAGCGCGAGTTCCTATTTCGGGTCGAGGTCACCACCGATGGTGGTGGTCTTGTCCTCCGAGCCCCCGAGTGAGATCTTCTTGGTAGACACCTTCCCAGGAGCCGAAAGCTTTGCCCGCTTGGGGCCGGATTGCGCCGCGGACTTCTCCAGGGTGTCGCGCGCTCTCTTCATGCCGGTGTCCTCCTCTCGCTGCCATTTCGGCCGCCAAGATGTCCTCGAGGCAAGCCATCGCCTTGACAAGCATCCGCCCTTTCCACGATGACACCCTTCGGGCCCGGCATCTTCGGCGTGAGGAACGCGTGGATGCGGGATAGCCATGAACCGGTTGATGCCGGTCTCCCAATGATGGCGTTGTAGGGGAGGCCGATGTCCTGCGACGTCGAAGAGGAGCTTCTCCGTGCGGAAATTGTCCCGGTGCCGAAGGTGACCGGGAGCTCAATCCTACCCAAGGGGCGGGAGCTACCCGGAGCACGCCGACGAAAGGGCGCGAGGGCCGGAGCTCGGCACGCGCCCACCGCAGAGAGTCATAGACCTTTGGGGTGATGAGGTTGAGGCTCGCGCCTCCGTCGATGAGGGTGCGCCCCACCTTCTTGTTGCGGATGGTGGGCGACACGACCAGGGGATCTTCCCCTTGGTGTTGTCCGGACCCACCATGTCGCTCTTGTCGAAGGTGATGAGAACGTCCGCCCACCTCGGCAGGGGAGCCGCGGCCTTGCCCTCGGTGATTGCGAGGACCTCGCGGCGGAAACGCTTGGCCTCGCTTTTGGATGCGAAGCCCCCCATTACATGGGGGTACCCCTCCTTTTATAGGGCCGGGAGGGGAGTACCGTACAAGTACCCGGAGAGGTACCCGGCACCCGGTGGGGGTCCGGTCCCTCCCGGAACATTCCGACACGATCCCGACACAAATCCGTTGCGGTCTCGTCCCTTGGTTCGCGTTCCCAATCTCTCCCTTCTCATTGGCCGAGAGCCCTCCCGGCACCGTAGCCGCGTGGCTTCCCGAGACGCGGCGCACGGGGAAGACGCGCGCACGTCCCGTCGGGCCGCGGCGTCGCCACGAGCACTCGAGTGCCGCATTAACTCCGGGTGGTTGGGTCGCCGGAGGAAACTACCGCGAAGCTTCGTTCTCCCTCCGGCGGTCCCGCTCCTCCGGCTTTCGCGGACTCGTGGACTTCGTGGCTTCGTGGACTCCGTGGCTTCGTGGGCTTCCCGCCCTGCGGCCTTCGTCTTCGTTCGTGGGCCGAAAGCGGCCCACGCGCGGTTAGGGGACCCCGATCCCCTACACCGACATAAGCATTTGTTGATTTTCGGATATCACGTTTGATTATTCGTCTTATTCAAAGAATTTATAAAATATTTATTTATTTTGTTATAATTTAATTTATTCTTAGATATATTTTAAGTATGACTTTTTTATTTTTTCATTTGTACAAATATTTTGAATAAGACGTAATAGTCAAACGTAATGTCCTGAAAGTCAATAAATCCTTACATTTCTGGACGGAGGAG
>JAUNZO010002656.1:0-190691 GCA_031894775.1 Chloris gayana
GGAGACGTGGATTCTTTGGTGGTTCCAAACTTTGGTGAAAAATACTTGTTTCCGTGTGCTTGCTTGTTCTTATATGTTCTAGGGTTCATACTAGTGTTCTTGCTTAAATTGCTCGGATGTATGTACTTGTGTGCTTGTTTCTAGTTGTTCTTTCTGCTTTAGATTTACTTGTTGCTTGCTTTCCATTCAAGTATAATTTCTTAAAACTATGTAGATCTAAATTTTCGCGATTCAATTTAGATCAGATTTTATGGTTTAGATCGGAGTTTAGTTCCATGACATATCAATGGGGTGATTGTAGATGGTTTTTCTAAGGTTTTTTGTCTCCTATCAATGGTACGGTGTTGAAGTAGTTTGGATTGCTTTTGTGATCTAGTGACTTAATCTGCTCTAATATCAATGAATTTTACTTTCATAAAAAAAAGAAGAAATAAACTTATGAGGAGAAGAGGCGATAGAGTTAAAACGTGAATGGAGGGCAGGCGTTCGTTGGGCGGCCGGGATCGATGAGGTGGGAAGGCTGCTATGTCTACCTCTTGCTGCATCACGGTCGCCTAGGACCAGACGGCATGCACGGATTGAACCCATAGACGAGCCAATAACATAAATCTATGGGCACGATGACTGAGTAGTAATATTACTCTTATAATTATATGCCTCGTGTGTGGCACGGTATATATATACGTCAAGCCCGCACCACTGTGATTTTGCGTATGGTGAAGGTTCATGCAACCTCCGGACATAATTATTGATTTATTAGCAAATGCTGCCGCCATGCATACGTAATAAGGATTTGGATTCTTGTCACTGCTGGAAGCCGCCTCCTTTATTAATTATTAGTTACTGCTCATGGAATTTGGTCAACGATGACCAGAATAAGCATTAGTGTGTGCAATGGGACAATATGTACCGAATATATTTGTTCGTTACAATTAGCGAAACCGAATTCCTGCTAAATTTAATAGTACGAGGCCTTGACGCGCCTATAAAAATAGCGTAGACATGCCAGTGCAAGCAAGTATGTGGCCGAGGGCTTGTTAGAGCTGGAAGAACCACACACACCATCATCAATTGCTTGCCCTCGGAGTAATAAGCTCTATCTCTTCTGGAAATCTCGAGCTCTATTATTAGCTATTTGGCGCCATGGATCATCAGCAAGCAGACCCAGCCAAGCCTTCGTCGAACCGCTGTGATATCTCCTTGGATGTCAAGCCGTCGCTGAGCAGAGTGTTCAGTCGAGACGACGCCGATCCTCCGGTCCAGACACCGAGCTCCGAGCGGCGGGTCATGCGCCCGGCCTGGTCTTTTGGCCATGGCTCATCGAGGACCTCATCATTTACCGCGGCGGTGGAAACACGCTCTTTGACCAGGTCGCTTAGCCGCGCGAGCAGTCACTTCTGCGACATTGAAGACGCGGACGCGGACGATGATCACCAGTCCGTCGTCAATGGCGTCATCGACGAGGAGATGGCAGCCGCCGCCGTGGCAGCGCCGGCGGCCGTTGATGATGCCCCGGGAAAAAGACCGGGCCTGGCCGGGCGGTCAAGGCTCGGCGTGATACTGCTGGACCAGGGCCTGTTCACGGTTTACAAGCGCCTATTCGTGCTGTTCATCGTGCTGAACGCCACGGCGCTCGCACTCGCTGCGACCGGGCACTTCCCTTACGCCAGGGCGCATGCCGCACGTCTTCGCCATGGGCGACATCCTGGCGCTCACGCTGTGCCGCTCGGAGGCGGTTCTCCGGGTCGTGTTCTGGCTCGCGGTCACGATGTTCGGCCGGCCTTGGGTGCCGGTCCTCGTCAAGACCGGTGCAACGGCAATCCTGCAGTCACTCGGCGGCGTGCACAGCGGCTGCGGCGTGTCATCGCTGGCGTGGCTGGTGTACGCGCTCGTGCAGGTGCTTCAGAACCGTGACGTGGCGTCCACCGAGATAGTTGCTGTCGCATCGGCCATCCTCGGCCTGCTCACGCTATCGTGCTTGGCCGCGTTCCCGCTGGTGCGCCACCTCCACCACAACGTGTTCGAGCGCACGCACCGGTTCGCGGGCTGGGCCGCGCTGGCCCTGCTCTGGGCCTTCGTCGTGCTCTCCGCTGGCTACGACCCGGCCACAGAATCCTACGACAAGCTTACCGGCACGGTCCTCGTGAAGCGCCAGGAGCTCTGGCTCGCGGCTGCAATCACCTTCTTCACCTTCCTGCCGTGGCTCTCCGTGCGCCGCGTTCCGGTCACGGTCACCGCGCATTCCACCCACGCGTCCATCATAACCTTCCAGGGCGGTGTGAAAGCCGGCCTCCTCGGCCGCATCAGCCGCTCGCCGTTGTCCGAATGGCATGCCTTTGGAATCATCTCTGACGACGGTGACTCGCACGCCATGCTTGCCGGAGCCGTGGGCGACTTCACCCGCGGCCTCATCTCCGACCCGCCGAATCACCTGTGGGTGCGTGGCGTCCACTTTGCCGGGCTGCCGTACCTCCTCAACATGTATCGCAGCGCGACCATGGTTGCCACGGGCTCTGGAATATGCGTTTTCCTCTCGTTTCTAATGCAGCCGGGCGCAGCGGAACTATCGTTGGTGTGGGTGGCCAAGGGCATCCAGGCCAACTACGGCGAGGAGATTAAGGAGGTGGTGTCCAGCAGCCAGCAGCTGCGTGGGCGAGTCATGGTCCACGACACGGCGGTGATGGGGCGGCCCAATGTGGCGGAGCTGGCTGTTGGTGCGGCACGGCAGTGGGGCGCGGAGGTGGTGGTGGTGACAAGCAACCCGGAGGGAAGCAGGGATGTCGTGACAGGTTGCAGCAAGGCCGGCATCCCGGCTTTTGGTCCCATATGGGATTCTTGATCATGTGCAGCTTAGAATCCAACCGAAGTTCAAGGATTTTGGTTATCAGCTAGGAATCAATCTAGCAACAAACACGTAATTAGACAAGTATGCGTTTGGTATGAACGTGAGAGTTATTTTAGATTTGGAGTTTTCAAGTTGTACATACATTTTGGCGTTCATTCATTGTAAAACGGACAATTTTGTATCTGCAATTGAAGAAGTTTGTAATTCTGTAAGCCATGTTTGCAATGACACCTAGGAAAAGGTTCCTTGTAAAATGCTTTCTAATTTACTACATGATCAAGCGTATCTGATATAGGGAGGTGTGGTCTCCAAACGCGTGGGCACTATAGGGGCTGATGCGACACGGGTAGTTTGGTGGTACAGCTGTCTTTCTGTATCCTTCCAGAAACGTGCGTCTTTGTGTATGGGTTATTGCTTGTATTCCTTGACTAGTAATACAGGTATGTTGAATAAAAAAAATTATTGATCTAAGGATTGGTACATGCACAGTGCACCCAAGGAACGGGGTGTTACAACGCCATGACTGCCGGGGGGGGGTGGTGGTCTATATGTGTTTGAGGATGGCTCTGATTACCATGTGAGATTGTTACATGTATTGTATTTATATGCAGGGATTACAACAGATAGAGATACAATTAGTTGAGATGGATTCACTTAGGATACTAACTCAACTAACAATCAGATAAGGACTTCATGTGCTATCCGCTAACAATGTGTGCCACTGTTATCACATTATTGTCTACACTACTCTTTTCCTAAATGTTGTTATTGTTGACTTTTTTGTTACGTATGATCATTCGTCTTATTCAAACAAAAGTTAAAAAATATCATTTATTTTATTAGAATGTGTTCTACAATTAAATAAACTTGAAACATAGCTTATAACTTTTTATATTTGAATAAATTTTTTGAATAAGAGAAACGGTCAAATATAATAATAAAAGCCAACGGCGACAATAATTTAGAAACGGATGGAGTATCCTTCATGCCCACACCATTGTGATCTCGTATGGTGAAGGTTCATGCAACCTCTGGACAAAAAGTCCAAGTTACTACCCTCGAGTATAGTCAAAGTCCGAATAACCCTATAAATTATTGTCTGTGCAATAGGACAATATGTACAGAATATATAAGGATAAGCGAAAGCAATGAAGTCCAGATTTTTTTTTCCTGCTAAATTTGAATTTAATAGCCCGAGCCCTTGCAGACGCGCCTATAAAAATAACGTAGACATGCCAGTGGAAGCAAGTATGTTGCCGAGGGCAGAGGGCTTTGTTAGAGCTAGAAGAACCACACACCATCATCAATTGCTTGCCCTCGGCGTAGGGCGTAGCTAGTAAGCTCTCTATCTCTTCTCGAAATCTCGAGCCCCTGTCATTAGCTATTTGGTGCCATGGATCATCAGCAACCAGACCCAGCCAAGGCTTCGTCCAACCACTGTGATACCTCCTTGGATGTGAAGCCGTCGCTGGGCAGAGCGTTTACAACTCGAGACGCCGCCGATCCTCCGGTCCCGACACCCAGCTCCGGGCGGCGGGTCATGCGCCCGGCCTGGTCTTTCGGCCAGCGCTCATCCATCAGGACCTCATCGTTTAAGGCGGTGCTGGAGTCACGCTCTTTGGCCAGGTCGCTGAGCCGCGCGAACAGTCACTTCTGCGACATTGAAGACGATGACGCGGACAGTGATCACCAGTCCGTCGTCAACGCCGTCATCGACGAGGACGCGGACGATGATCACCAGTCCGTCGTCAACGGCGTCATCGACGAGGAGATGGCTGTCGCGGCCGTGGCAGCGCCGGCGGCCGTTGATGATGCTCCGGGAAAAAGACCGGGCCTTGGCCGGGCGGTCGAGGCTCGGCGTGATACTGCTGGACCAGGGCCTGTTCACCGTGTACAAGCGCCTATTCGTGATGTGCATCGTGCTGAACGCGACTGGGCTCGCGCTCGCTGCCACCGGGCGCTTCCCTTACGCCAGGACGTCACGCCACCGTCTTCGCCATGGGCAACATCCTGGCGCTCACCCTGTGCCGCTCGGAGGCAGTGCTCCGGGTCGGGTTCTGGCTTGCCGTTGCTGCTTTCGGCAGGTCTTGGGTTCCGGTCATCGTCAAGACCGGCGTGACGGCGATCCTGCAGTCCCTCGGCGGCGTGCACAGCGGCTGCGGCGTGTCGTCGCTGGCATGGCTGGTCTACGCGCTCGTGCAGGTGCTTCAGAACCGGGACGCGGCGTCACCCGAGATCGTGGGCGTGGCATCGGCCATCCTCGGCCTGCTCACGCTCTCGTGTCTCGCCGCGTTCCCGCTCGTGCGCCACCTCCACCACAACGTGTTCGAGCGCACGCACCGGTTCGCGGGCTGGGCCGCGCTGGCCCTGCTCTGGGCCTTCGTCGTGCTCTCCGCTGGCTACGACCCGGCCACAGACTCCTACGACAAGCTTACCGGCACGGTCCTCGTGAAACACCAGGAGCTCTGGCTCGCTGCTGCGATCACCTTCTTCACCTTCCTGCCGTGGCTCACCGTGCGCCGCGTGCCGGTCACGGTCACCGCGCGTTCCAACCACGCGTCCACCGTAACCTTCCAGGGCGGCGTCAAAGCGGGCCTCCTCGGCCGCATCAGCCGATCGCCTCTCTCCGACTGGCACGCCTTCGGCATCATCTCCGATGGCGGTGACACCCACGCCATGCTCGCCGGCGCGGTGGGCGACTTCACACGTGGCCTCATCTCCGACCCGCCCAATCACCTATGGGTGCGCAGCCTTCACTTCGCGGGGCTGCCGTACCTCATCAACATGTACCGGAGCGCCACCATGGTGGCCACAGGCTCCGGGATATGTGTGTTCCTGTCTTTCCTGATGCAACCGGGCACGGCGGAACTATCGCTCGTGTGGGTGGCCAAGGGCATCGAGGCCAACTACGGCGAGGAGATTAAGGCGGCGGTGTCCAGCGAGCGGTTGCGTGGACGAGTCGTGGTCCACGACACGGCGGTGATGGGGCGGCCCAATGTGGCGGAGCTGGCCGTTGGTGCGGCACAGCGGTGGGGCGCGGACGTGGTGGTGGTGACGAGCAACCCGGAGGGAAGCAGGGATGTCGTGACAGGTTGCAGCAAGGCCGGCATCCCGGCTTTTGGTCCCATATGGGATTCTTGATCATGTGCCAGCGTAGAATCGAACGCAAGTTCGAGGATTTTGGTTATCAGCTACGAATCAATCTAGAAACAAACACGTAAGTAGACAAGTATGCATTTTTGTTTGAATGTAAGAGTTTGTTTTAGATTTAGAATTTCCAAGTTGGATACATACATTTTGGCGTTCATTCACTGTAAAAAGACAATTTTGTATTTGTTATGGAAGAAGTTTGTAATGTTGTACTTACAATGTTGCAATGGTACCTAGGAAATTATTTTGTTTTCTAATTTCCTATTCCCTCCATTCCATAATAAGTGTCGCTATGATATTCATGATAGTCAAACTTTCTTAAGTTTAACTATACTTATAAAAAAATTAGCGACATTTGTATCTGCAAATAAGTTTAGAGAACATAGTTTAAGCCCGCAGCGAACTAACCCTCCCCCTCCCCTCCCACATAACGTTAATTTCTCATCCGCGTGCAAAGCGTGAGCGTAGCTCCTCGCAAACCGGTCACAGCTCTTGTCCTCCTTTTCACACAATCATATGGTGAGGCTCACTCTATTTTTCTCTCTCCCGTGTGGCACGTCCCTACCTTCTTCTCCTTTTTTTCTTCCGTCTCGGTTCCCCCTTCATGCATGGATTTTCTCCCATGTCACTAGTGCAGCAGCCCCGGTTCCCCCTCCATGCATGGATCCTCTCCCCCTCTCCCATCTCACCAGTGCAGCAGCACCGATCACCGACACTCTCCCTGACCGTCCTCTCATTGTGCCACCACGTAACCTCCTCCGGTGGTCGCCGACAAAGAAAGTACAGAAGTATCGAGAGAGTACATGATCTAGTGTATCTTGCTATAGCAGCTACCAATAAAATAAACTCTAAAAGTTATAATTGTAATGTAGTTAGCCCAAGCATATCCCATGGTTTCGATCAAGGTTAGTGGCACAGGGAAAAATCATTAGCGAAACATTCATTCCTTGTACAAGGAAGGCCAACTCTGAACCTTGCATAACCCACTGTTCAACCAACTAGACACATCAGCAAGGATGACATCAGCAGCAGCAGCGCTCCCCAGCAGCCTCCTCTGCCCATCGACCAAACCAAGAACCGCACCACTCCGGTCCTACTCCCGGCCATCTCACTCCAACCTTCAGCTACGAATCCGATCCCTCAAGCCCATGAACCCAGCGGCGGCACCTGGGTCCTCGTCGACGGCCCAGCCCCAGACGTGCGACGGCCAGGGATGGGCGGAGGAGGCGAAGGCAGACGCGGCCATGACGCTGCTGTTCGTGGAGATGGGCGTCGGCTACGACCAGCACGGCCAGGACATCACCGCCGCCGCCGTGCGTGCCTGCAAGGACGCCATCTCCTCCAACTCCATCCCCGCCTTCCGCCGCGGTACGAGAGGAAAATCGGTTTCCCCTGTCTGCTGCCTCTCGGGCATTCCATCGAACACGTTCCGGATTGAAATGCTCAAATGTTCGTGGACTGAGTTATTTTGGGTGTTGACTGCGCGTGCAGGGGCCATACCTGGGGTGAACAGCGATCAGATGAAACTGCAGATCAAGCTGGGTGTGCCGAGGCCGACGCAGCACCTGCTGGACGCTGAGCGAGTCAAGGCCGTCTTTCCCTAGTGAGCATCCTCCTGCCGTTTCCCTTTCGGTGCCTGTTGAAACTTCGAACTTTGTCACTCAATTTCTGAATCTGAGCCCAGATATAGTTCGTGATGAAGTAGAATTTTACATAGTGGCTAAGTCGATGCTCACTTTAGCATTCCAATAGCATACATTCCCAATTGTTTAGCATATGTATTACTTAGCCATGGGCACTTAGAAGTATGGCACTCGTCATTTGCAACCTCGCATGGTGTGTGGCTTGACATAATCATGGAAAAAAAACCTTGCAAATGATCACGGACTGTATGAGCCTAGGGCAGAAATGGACAGCGCTGGATAGTCGATGTTGCTATTTTTTGCTGTAGGCACTGTAGCAACCAGAGTAGTAACAGCAAAAGCAACAGCCACAGCGGTAAAAAGAATCTCATCCGATCAGGCCAGGATGTTTGTTTTCTGAAATTCGTCATCACAAAGTCTGCTCATTGATTAATAGAAAGAAAATAGTTATCATGGTGATGCTCATATATGCCATTTTAGAGCGATAATATCAATGATGATGTAATGCTGGAGTCATAGAGTGTGGGCTCCTTTCTTTTGAAATGAATATGGCTATTATTTGAAAAAAAAACAGTAATAGTGCCGATGATTCACAGATGTTAAAAGAAACCCTGAGTGCAAGTGCTTGGTTGTATAAACTATATCCGTGCTGTTTGAAGGGTACAAGAACTAAGTTAGCAAGTTACCGGAGTTGATTTAGTGAATTTTAATAACATTATTAAAGCTCAATATACACTGCAAAAGCAGTTGAGGTGTTAAGGTCAAGCTTGGACAACCATGACTCAAAAGATACTAACAAAATGTGCATTGCAGTATACTTATTGGGTGCATCTTGGTTTATACCACTCATCTGTTGCCATTCTTTTCGCAGTGGGAAGATTATTAGCTTTGAGGTCGTTGACGGTGGCATGATTTGTTCGAGTGGTGTATGCCTGGAAGCAATGGGGGACAAAAATGACGACTGCTACATTGTCAATGCTGCCGTTTATGTTGGTTACTAATGTCATTCTAGAAGAGAACCACTCTTGTGGACGACGGTAGTAAACCCAATAAAGGCATGCAATAAGCGTTAAAATTTTCAGGACGCTGCAGTCCGTGTTTGCCAATTTTTTGGGTTTTTTTTTTTGAAATCGCCAGTTTCTTATTCAGTCCACAAGTAATATTTGTTTAACTGATCACAGCACGTTAGGCCGACGAGTACTTGGAGCGACGTGTGTATTCTGATTATATTGACTTGAAAACGTTGATATGAACATTCCCATTCAGCAGTAAGTGAAATTAGGATGGAGATGGATCCCTTCATTGTTTTCAGCTAGAGGAATGGGTAGGATGTCACCATTGTCTGATACCCACCCCAAAGAGCGAAGATGGAAAATTAACTGTACTATAAATGAAATAGAAAAGAACCATACTAAATGAAAACCACTAAATGGGTGTACATAAAAACAATAGAAATGGCTATTGTAGCCTAATAACCTGAATCTACTTCGGGGCTAAAAGAACCCAAAAAAAGAACCTGAAAGTTCAACTCATTATCTTTACATTTTCTACTTGATGTGGAAGACGCATATGCACGGGTTCAGATATCAGACAGGTCAGAGCTTGGATTAACGATTGGGGATCAAATATGACACCCACCTTTGGGTCATGTATAGACGCGACGGTTACCTGCAATATGCAATCACATCAAACAATTATAGAAGCACCTAAGGGTTTAGTATAGGAATAACATAAATTCAGGAGGAACCAGACTTAGGTTGTTTACCATTAAAATATTAACAAGCAAAATTCCTAAATATTAAAGTTAAGATGGCTCGGCTGCATTCCCAAATCTCAAGGACCTAAGTGATCTCAAAGCGTGCACATATTCACATGTATTTTCACTCTGGCAAGTAGTAATCTGATGGGCAAAATGGGCAACTTGATAGCATAATGAGAGGTCGAAAAAGGTACAAAAGCTTCAAAGATTTCGGTTATCCCAACAAAAGCAAACCTATGGAAAATAACCAGCTGGTGCACTACTTAGTTAAGATCCAGCACAACAGACAATAGAACAGAGATACATACCACATGATAGATCCCTTGAGAAGCTAGATTTTCAACATCTAAAGGGATTTGGCCTCCTTCAGGAACCAATATAGCATTTACGTAGTCATTTGGCTGGGCATGGGGAAAAAACCATCATATTCTCAAAATTGTCAGATGAATGACTCCTAGCAAATGATATATTCATCATTGTAAAACAAACTTACGTTATTCTTTAGCGTTTTATGAGGATCTCCATATGTTCGGTTCAGAGAATCAGTAATTGCAGTGACAAAATCAGAAGCAGATAATCCAGCAGTCTCTCTGTCATGCGATCCATTTAAAAGAAGTACCTAGATTCAGCCAGAAACATATTTTATCGATAGCATAAACAGGCAAAAGTACCTATAATTGCAAGAATGAGAGGTCAAGCAACAAAACAAATTCTGCACACCCACTTTTCACTTGCCAAAAGCCCAAAACAGAATACAAATCTAGAGCTGATATGTGAAGAAACCATAGTGTATACCTAAAAAATAACTATCAAGCCCTTACATGTCACTTCAAGGCATCATTTTTTTTTCTTGAACACGCACTTCAATGCAGCATTTACAAAGCCGAGTCAGAAAACCCATTATTTTAGAGGGCACGTTAAATAGATGACATATGAAATCAAAAGGCAGCCATAATAAAGCAATTGATGTGTAATCTGATTTATCAGCATAGTTACCTTGGGAATGGCCCTTGATGCTATAGTCTCACCAATGCCTCGCAATACCTGCATAAGATTTAATGTCAGAAGAGATGTTGATGCCATAACAAGGAAGGATGAGAGTAAGAACTTAAAAACCATTGTTAATCAATTGAATGTGCAAGACAGGTCAGCCTGCCGTAAGTCTTTCAAGTCCCATTCGACTTCAAGTTAACACGTGTTTTAGAGTGTCGAAGCACTTCAGTGGAGTAACATTCGAATCCTCTGAATACTTGTTTAACATTTCTTCTCCTACTGTTAACCCAGTTAAGACACTTTCTCAAGCCATATACAATACTATATATTAGCCAGATTTGCTGCTTGACAAAAAGTATGTGCTATGCTAGAACAATTGGTCAAATTTCCAAACTCTCATCTTTTTTAAAAAATAATAGTAGGACAAAAAGTCCATTTTCATCCCCTCTAAGTGTGGCCTCAGTCCAGATAACACCTCAAACTATCTTTTGATTTACTTAATCCCAACAGTTTGCAAAACCAGATTACTATACACCTTTTAGTGGTAATCAAATCCGGTTTTGATGATGTGAATGGAGAATTAGGTGGTTTTGATGATTAAACCAGACACATGTGCATACTCACATAGTAACACGTAGATGAGGGGTGCAGCCCACAAAACTCCATCCTGGCAGGAGCGTTTCGTAACTGACTAGATTCTGTTCCCCTAACTCCTGCCCCTTCTAGCAGCCTTCATATCAGGCTTAAATTGAAATGAACCATGTTTTGTTTCTTTTATCGAGATCCAAAGAAAAACAAAATGATTTCTAGTGAATTCTGCCGAAATTGATGCGGTTTCTACATAGTTAATTGCACTTACAATTTCATTGTTGGCTAGCAGAGAAGATAATATATTGTAGTTTCAGATCGATGGTAATAGATGTACTATGGCCACAAGGATCAAGAAATTAGAAAAGCTAGAACGACCAGCGATCTAAAGACAACTAGATGGAAGGGGCGGGATTTAGGTCAACAGGATGAGTCAGGTACGAGCTGCGCTCGCTGGGAGGGAATTCCGTGGACCACGCTTCTCATTTACACATCAGCATGGCTTAATCACCAAAACATCTATCCTCCATACATGTCATCAAAACTGGATTTGATTTCCAAGAACAGGTGAATAGTGATCTGGTTTTACAAACTATGGGAGTAAACCAAAAATTAGTTTGAGGGATTATTTGGACTACCGCCATACTTAAGAGGACAAAATGAACTTTGACCTTTTTGAAAGACAAATGTTTTATCAGAGTTCCCAATCATTAAGCCAGAATGCACCATAAGATAAGAGAGGCATACAATAAAATATAAACAAATTTGAAAGCAGTATCATTACCAGCGATGGACATAAAGACGTAAAGAGAGAACCCATAGCATAGACAACGCAGTCCACCTTACTTAATTGCTCCAAAACTGTATGGTTAACTTCAGGGAAAACCTAACATGCAAGTACAGAATAACAAAGTCAGTGATGCTGGTAAATTTAAAGTGTAGTTTTTTCCAGAATATCAAGAGATTAGATGTAAGTCATTACTCATTTGATGATGAAATGTACTTATATTGACGACAAAAGAAAATAAATAGTGCATCAAGTAATGAGGTCAGCATACATGCCACTTGTTCTTTTTGAGGACAAGTATGTCAAAAGGCATCCCAAAAAAAGTATGTCAAAGCATCCCAAAAAAAAAGTATGTCAAAGGACAGCTGAAAACTGATACTAAATAGTGTTGCTCTATAAGCTGGCACAACCGATGCATATATCATAATATGTTGATAATTATGTGCATTATGAAGACATGTGAATCCATCAGGTGTCATATTGTGTTTATTGATGTAATAATTAGATTCAGAAATATTACAGGTCAAAAGCATTTAAGAATTCCTTAGAACACTTATGCATTCACAGTACTCTTGCACGGAATGGTCAAGTCAAACTATCTAACAAGTTAAGGTAAATGAGTACCAACCTCATGCAGCAGGTTGCTACCTTCACTGGACATGTAGAACACACGTTTGATCCTCGAAGGAAGTGCAGTACACGAGTTACAATCCTTTTCAAACCAGAAGAGGAAGAGAATGCAAAAAGGCAGTCAAGCATTAACAAACAACAATTTAAAAAATCAACAATGATGCACATTATTCATTCAAAATAATGATGCATATTGCATAGACTGAATGCTATCAAAAAGCTGAATATAAAAAGGTCAGTCAAACATTAACAAACATAGACTGAAATCCATTATAACGCATATTTCATAGATTGAATGCCATCAGCAAAGATATTGTTGCTCTGAAACAAGGAGTGGAAATCAACAGTACAGTAACAGCTCAATCTCAAAATTCACGTATAAAATTCACTCATATTTGGTCCCCGTATGAGTGAGGAACCTGTTCGGGACCCTCTTATTTTCTCTCTAATACAATATGAGCGCAGCTCTCCTGCGTTTTCAAAAAAAAAAAAGATATTCACTGGTTCAAGTAAAGACTTTACAGACTTTCTTGTTAAGCATACGATAACTACAAAATGCTGAAACCAACCTTGTGTGTGCCATGGTAAAACTTACTGAGCAAAATAAACCAACAGAATTAATAAGATACACACAACATGATGAAGCATTTTTACGTGTTTTTTTATCCCTCCATGTTTTAAAAAGGAAAGTGCACAGGAGACTTCACTGTGCCCATCATTAGATTGTGAAGATGTGGAATGTTTCCTTATTTCCCTTGATCAATTTTAAATGGCCAAGGCATGTAGCATATGCTTCAAAGTCAGAACTTGTGCTTGTCACTTAATAAGACATTTATGTCCAGATAATGGCCATTACCACATCTTGTCTAGTCACTACAATCATCTCAACCAATGAAGTCGCAATACACTTCAATTGCATGAAAAAAAATTGAACAAATGATTGTGCACATAATTTGTCATGAAGAATCAATGCCCAACAAGAACCATTACTATTGTCTATGCCGATGCAAGCTTAAAGGGCTAGGTAAGTTAAGATCAATGATAATTGATACATCCCCTTTTCTGAAATAAAAAAGGCTTAAAATATATGGAAGAGGATGAAAAATGCCTAGGCTTAATAACAGGTGTCAGTATATCACATAGACCAAAAAACAAACAGCTACTATCAAGAGTATGAAAACTGAAATAGCATATATTGATTACCTTGTTTACAACTTCTGGACGTCCATTGCTTGGATGTGATATTTCATTTTGACCACGAATGATAGTTCCATCCTGAAAATAGAAAATTTTCTCTCTCAAATAAAAAGAAAAAATAAATTCATATATGTGTGCTTACAAAGGAATTAACATATTTAGCTATGGCA
This sequence comes from Chloris gayana, assembly GCA_031894775.1. Lineage (NCBI taxonomy): Eukaryota > Viridiplantae > Streptophyta > Magnoliopsida > Poales > Poaceae > Chloris > Chloris gayana. The sequence goes on from JAUNZO010002656.1 coordinate 13,763, forward strand.
TTATAATTAGTGGATAAGCATACTTATAGAACTTTGCAACATAGAAGATCTTGGAATCCACAAAAAAAACATAGAAGATCTTGAAAATGTGTAAACTTATAAGAACGCAAATTACAGAAAGTCTAGCAAAAACTTCTTGACAGTCACCAAAAAGGAAGGATCCATAAAAGGAGAAGAAAAGTTAACATCCCAGTGATGAGGAGCAACCTAGAAACGTACAATTGCAACTTGTATTGGATGGGTACAGATTGGTAAGGTGAGTTACCCATAGTTCACATCCAAGAGTAAATCTGTCATTTGTGGATATAACCGGAAGCACAAGACTTTCTGCAGGGATTTGTGATACACGTGAAAACAAAAAGATTGCAGCATCCAAAGATTGGAAGAATATCCGTGCGCCAGCAAAAAAGAAATTCCCAATGCTGCATGAAAATATAGTTAGGTAAACTGAAATGCGAGAAATATGGGAGTATTGGTGACTTGATCTCAGGGCCATTCATTCTACAAAAAGTAACATCACTCATATAGAACACTATGTATCATCATATCATTGGATACAGAAAAAAGTTCCTATGTGCCAAACAATGGTCTCAAGACCAGTAGCAATATAATTTGCATGAATATGACCTATTCCAAATTTCACCTTAGAAGAATCACCTGCCATTGGTGAAGCAAAACATGTCAGCTGATCGCCGAAGGATCTGCATACCAGAAGTTAGAGCCATTATTATGTACCACCAAGGCAAAAAGGGATGTGTTGTTTAATCACCAGCCTATGGATTACTATGTCAGGATTATCACACAAAAAATAATTATTCTCAACAAATATATGGTACCAAAAAAAATAGAAACAGACCTCATTGTGAAAGTAAACCAGAAACGCCCGAATTGTTTCTCTATATGGACGAGAGACTCCATCCCATAAAGAGTGGTCACCTTCTACAATCTGGTACCTATCAATTCAACAATTTAACAGCTGTTCATGAGAAAAAATTAACTGTCCGCTTAAACAGCAACTGAAAAGAAAAACTAATTTTACTTGCAAAAGAGGGACCAATTGCTACCACTCCAGCTTTGCTTCTGAAGGATCAAGAGGCAAGCGATGCCCAAGCAATCTCCGAACAGAAAGAGCTTCGGAAGTGCTTTCATCAGACAATCTTAAACATCTTGATCTTATATCTCCCACAGCAGGTCCACCTATCATACAGAGGCTAACATTCATCATCATATCAGAGGGCAGAGGCTAACATTCATCAAAAGTAATAGACAAGCAAATGCTGTGGTATGAAACAGTGGCCTACCGAGCACGCGCACAATCTCAGCTGTGCTTCCTCCATCATCAGAGACAGGGAGAACATGGGCAACTCGAGTAGTGACCTTCTTCAGTTCTTCAACGACACCATTAAATGCCGTCCCACCTAAATCAAAATTCCAAAATTCAGGATGACAATGTCTCGAAATGAAACAGGAAAAAATTATGACAAAATTGGAAAACTTAGATAACAGAAATGCTAGAGACCTGTGCCTCACAATTTATGTCTGCAATATTCTGAGGAATTAAATTAATAGTACAATGGGAATGCAACTCCTTCCTTAACCTGATGCGATTGGAAAGTGCCAGTTGACAATAGATTAACCTTCTGTGTCTGGGAAACGATAATAAAATGAAATGCCATGTATTGTTTTCAATTTTTCATTAATAAACCACACCAGCTACAAACCTTCCACTAAAAAGGGCTATAGTATTACTTCGAAAACGGCATATGAGTAGCCTTTTATAAAACATGCTGCTTCGTTTATGCTGTCTAGTCGTCTGATAGAAACACCAGTGATGTAAGATCAGATAACATCGGACTGAAATGCTAATCAGATCATAAGGACACTCGGTTCGCCAATTCTATTATCCCCATACATGCGCGCTCACAGACCCTCTAGCCCAAGCGTCCCACATATAGACCCAGAAGAGCGAATAGCGAGCCTCAGCGCATCCCCCGAGCGCCGAATTACTGGAACTAGCACACTCGCTCGGCGCTCAGGTTCATCAGCCCAGTCAGGCAGTCACCCAGACCGCTGTAAACCCATTCCGGCCAGCCCGTGGGAGACAGATTATAACCTGAGAAGACGAGCAGCGACGGGGGAGCTGGGGAGGCGCCGGCGCCGGCGCCGGCGGTTGCGGAATTCTCGCCTCCGTGGGCAGCCATGGCGCGGCCGCGGCGAGTCCGAGAGTTTGCAGATCTCGGCGCGCGGAGGCGTGGGGAGCGGCAGCCGCAGCGGCTTTCGGAACCGGAAGCGGGTTGTGGAATTATGAAGAAGCGCGGGGAGCACGCGGCGAGCGCCATCGGGTGGAGGCGGGCAGTGTGCGGGGAAAGCACAAGGCAGCCGCGCTGCGTCAAACCGAGAGGAACGGCGTTCCCTCGTGCGCCCACGCACACTGTCACACATCTCTCCGGCCGATGTGGAGATTGGGCGCACATTCCGAGGCGCCCACGTGGCATCGGTACCGCTCACCGACGCTGGGCCGAGATACTAGCTCAGATAGGCTGTGGGCTATATCCTATACGGCCCACGATAGCAGTCAGAATTGTGTGCCCCAAATTTTTTTCAGTTGTCCTAAAATTTTGCTGTCAGTTAAAAATTGAGGGGCTAAAACTTATTGGCATGATCATACAACGGCATATCACCTAAATCAGTTGTCTAACTCCAACCAACCCAAGAAGGTAAAAAAAGAATTTGAAACATAATAGGCAAATCATCCTATTTTGTAATTAAAGGAGCAAAAACGAACCTACAGGCTACAGTTGGGGGTGAGAATATCTTCTTTCTTCATAAACAAAAAAAAGGTCTGGGCCTATGAGAGAGTGGCATTGAGCCAAATATATATACAGCACGGCCTAACCATGATCCCTAGTGGATCTATGAAAAAAAAGAGTATTTGTAAGCTGTATGGCAACAACAATTTTTAATGGACGTCGTAGCAACACTAGAATTCATCTTATGACCCTTGCAAAAAAAAAGAATTCATCTTATGAGATCGAGCTTGGCAAAACACAGTGAGGTCGTTCTATCACCTCTCTCCGAGCACACCATCCAAAATCTTGTGTGAAATCACATTAGACGATTCATTCATGAGATGTGTAGCATCCTCCAGCCGGTTCTGAAAAGCAGGATGTCCTAGCAAAATGGTGGATTTCAAAAAGCTAGACGTTCTAAGAGTTTCTACTCGTTTTGGACGGCTTTGCCCTTTGCATGTGTGTTATTATCGCTAGTCTCCCAAGGAGATTGGAGACATCGCTCGCTCCCGAGGAGACTGGAGACGCCGTTGGCTCCAAGAAGATAATAACTTTGGACCCGACGTTTCGGACGTCTTTACCCTTTGCGCGTCTCTTATTAGACCGGTCTCAGTGGAGAGTGTCATCATACAGTTATCAAAAAGAATTTTTTAAGAACCGTGCCGGTGGAGGGTCATGGTGATGACATTCATCTCTCATCCCATGACACTTCTCCTCTTCTCTCTCATGTCATGTCAACAAATTTAATGTCTATGACACTACCATAACACTCCTATTAAGATTGGCCTTATCATCACTGGCTCCCGAGGAGATGTCGTTGGCTCCAAGAAGACAATAACTTCAGACCTGAGCAAAAATGAGTGAGTAGAGAAAAATACCCAAGCTTGATAGACGAACCCACGACCTCGCCATTGTATGTGTGCTTGACTAACCAATCGGGACAAGTTTAGAACAAACTCCGCAATGAATTTAATAAAGGTAAAAATGGAAGAATACATCCAAATTCATTGCTCCTTGGTATGCTAACTGATATCCTAAACGTTTTTCTTTCCAGATCCAGAGGAGAACCTTTATTTATGACCAAGGAATGTTGCTCTTTGTTTGTCTTGGGCTAAACCTTGACGATGGGTGCCCTAGCTTGCCCCACACATAATAACCTGCTATGGTCCCACGTCGTCATGCATCAAGAAATTATCCGTCATGATCATGCACGACACTAAGCATGATGCGCACTCGAGCAAAACTGCCATAGGCACTGAGACGTTACCGATTCTTTAAGCGATGGTCTCACTCGCACCTGCAGGCTCCATGATCGATCTTCCAGATCCAGCTTTTTTCATTAGCCATCACGCGCGTATCCGACGGTGCCGCACGTGCTGGGTGGTCATCTTTACGACTTGCAACTGCGCAACCCAAGTTCTCTGTTATGCAGCGTGTGCAGAAAGAGGCCGCTGTGTCCGTGCAGACGAAAAGGCGTGTCACGTTGCCCCATGGTGACGAGAATAAAAATGTCCGGTAAGAAAGCGGCCGGGAGGGCAGGTACTAACTCATAAGCATTGAGCAACTGTACTCCTGTAGCCGGTTAAACAACTCTTGCGGCCATTCAGCTCGTCAGATAAAAGTACCTTTCTAACACAACAATGCCACTTTGATTAGGGCAGTAGCAGTACTAGAATACTAGTATATCGTGACAAATCGAGCACTGGTACAACCCATTGATCACGACACGGTAAACGCGGCCTATTATCATTCACGGTCACATGAGGACATACACATACAGAGTGGAGAGAGAATCGTGCAGCTTCGTTTTTTTTCAAAAAAAAAAAAGAATTGTGCAGCTATAAGATTAAGAGGAACGGCCGCGGCATGTTCGCAAACCAAAACCCCAACCCCTCCTCACCAAAACCGGGCGAGGACGACAACTAAAACCTCCCCGGCGCCGCGGATCCACGCATCGCTCGCCTGCTTCTCCGTCCTTTCAGTTGACTCTGCTCGTTATGTAATCAACGGCTGCCCGAGAACTTCGCAACAGCGGCTTCGTTCATTCCCTTTACGAAAACTAGTTTGATTTATTTCACTGGCCAGTGAGTGACGATGATGGAGGCCGCCAAGCCCGCCGTCTCCAGGAAATCGGCCGTGGCCACCTCGCTGTGCACCCTCGCCGGCCTCTTCCTCCTCTCCGCCGCCCTCCTCGTCGCCGTCGGCTACAGCCCGTTCCAGGCGCGCGCGGCGCCGTGGGACCGCTTCGCCAGCGTGCAGAAGGCCGCGGCGCCACGTGCTGCATCACCACCTGGTGGCCGGCGTCACGATGCCGTGGTCGTGCCGGCGCCGGATCTTGACCAGGCGGAGGAGGACGCCGGCCTTGCGCCGGCCCCGGCGCCTGCGGCTGTGGAGGAGGAGGAAGGGGAGTGCGACCTGTTCAACGGCGACTGGGTGCGCGACGACGACGAGGCGTGGTACCCGCTGTACGAGGCGGCGGAGTGCCCGTTCCTGAGCGACCAGGTGGCGTGCCGCCGCAACGGCCGGCCGGACTCGGGCTACGAGCAGTGGCGGTGGCGGCCAAGGGGATGCGCCGGCCGCACCAGGTATGTGGACATCATCATCACAGGCATGTGTACGGAGGCGCACGCCGATCGTGATTTCTGACATGGGTTTGTCTCGCGCGAATCAAGGATGGGCGGGGCCGAGGCGCTGGAGCTGTGCCGGGACAAGCGGCTGGTGTTCGTCGGCGACTCGCTCAACCGCAACATGTGGGAGTCGCTCTCCTGCATCCTCTACACGGCGGTGCCAGACCGGTCGCGGACGCGCATCGTCGAGGACGCCGGGGCCGAGATCTTCCGCGCCATGGTATGTGTCATATCATTCATCTGGAACCTGAAATTTTCAAATTCCTGTCCGATGATTCTGGAGCTAATGCACGGGCGTTACGGTACTGTTTACCGAGCCAACAGAATCCGGAAATCACTGCGTCCGCAGAATTTTTATACAATCAGTATTGTTGAATACTAGGAAAGGATTACATTTTTGTGAATTGCCAATTCACTCGTACATTATCCAAATTCTGCTACAACAGGATTACAATTGTTCAGTTGAGTTCTTCTGGAGCCCATTCCTCGTAAATCTTGAAACAGAGAGCAACGGGACAAGGGCGCTCAAGCTGGACCAGCTGCCGCCCATGCTGCAGCGGACCTTGGGAGCGGACGTCTTAGTCTACAACACCGGCCACTGGTGGACTCACACCGGCAAGCTTAAGGCGTAAGTCTTTACAGCCCCTTCGAGTATCATGCCACCTTGTTAATTTTACTTTCCTCCCCGCTCCATTTAACCGAGCATATTGCTTTATAGGTGGGACCGTCTGGAGAGGAACGGTAAGACGGTCGAGATGACAGGAGAGGACGCCTTCAACCGAGCTATGAGGACCTGGGCTAGATGGATCGATCACAACGTAGACCAGAGCAGAACTAGGGTCTTCTTCCGAAGTGTCTCACCTGAACACAAGTGGTAGTACATGCTTTGCAACACTACTGAAACATTCATATTTTGCTCTGTGATTTACATGAACCTAACAAAAGTACATCCTTCCTACGTTGCAGGACAAACTGGTGCCACAATCAAACATCTCCTATATTCAACGGAACAGTAGCATCATGGTTTCCACAAAGCATGGTAACCATAGTCGAGCGGAACATAAGGATCATGAGAACGCCGGTCACATATCTAAACATCACACAGCTCTCCAAGCTCCGGATAGACGCACACCCATCAATTTACACCGTTAACAGGGAAGGCAAGCCACTGAGCACAGTGGAACGTCAACAACCAATCAAATACGGTGACTGCAGTCACTGGTGCCTACCAGGGCTTCCAGATACCTGGAATGTGCTTTTGCTTGCCTCCTTAAGGATACCTCCCTCTAATGTACACTTGCTAGGATGAAGCAGAACACTCAATATACAGACATGGTTTTTTGGCTACTGGATATGTATATATGTAGGAAAAGGAAAAAAATAAGGTCACACATGATATTTTGGCTACTGGAATGTGTATGAAAAGTAAAAAGGGTAAAACAGATACACGAGCAATATACACAGGAATATGGTATAACAACGAGCAAACAACACCTCAAAATGGTTCACATAGGCTAAGCAACCAAACATAGAGCAAATTAAATTTTTTTGGATAACATAGAGCAAATTACTTTATGACACTGTTACATAAGTGCGCACTACAGAGATTAGCATCAATATCAAATACAAATGACCCACAAGCTAAATATGTAACTAAACAATGGCTGGCAGCAAATTATGTTTGTGGTTGTGTTCAGCAGCTAAAAAATATATATGTTTTAAATAGCTAGTCTTTCACAGTTTTAAGATCATAGCTTCAACCACCAGTGTGAGAATCCATCAAACAACAATAGATTTAAACTATCAAAGACCTGGGCTAAACCCATCGAAAAACATCTACAATATTGATTTGGTTGTAATCCTCACCAAGGAGACATGTCACCAAGCAGAATGCAAACAAGATCACTAACTACATCAAGTAATCCACCATTCAAATATAATAGCATCAAACATTATAGTCCAAAAATCACTATCTGAGCTTCAAGAAACACAATTATCACTAACTTGAGGTTTGTTTTGGACTAGTTCTGCAGCTTTGTGCAAAATGAGTAAATAATTCTAGGTAAACAGAAACTGCATTACAACCATCCATCATACATATACGCTGTCCTCATAACTCACACGCAACGTCTCAACATAAAACCATAAGACCGAACAGATCACCAGCTAATCATAAAGTACTGTCATAGTAACAATAAAAATGCACAACAGAGTAAAATACGACTTCACTTATCTATGTAAATCAAAACTGCAAAGCAGTCATAGGAAAGTACAAGTGAAGCATCATCAGGAAACACTACTCTAGCTTGATTTATCCCTTAACAGCGAAAATTGAGTGTACAAACTGCATTCCAGAATCCAGATCAGAGGTAGGGCAGAATATGCAAGACATCCATGTAACCAGATAACACTTCTGAATTCAGCACAACCATTTCAAGCATAAGCTCCCAAGAGTTGTCACACACCTGAGTCACACATTGACTAGAACTCAATCAAATAATTCAGCTGAGCACAAAATAAGTAGATAAATTAGGCAGGACAAAATTAATGAACGTGATATGCAAAATGTAATTAAAAGTTTAAACATAAATAAAGCGTGGAAAATTGGCACGAGAGTTTACAGGATGCATTAGCTTTTGGTCTTTAGACTTAGAAATGCTTGTGTTTTTATTGAAACTATTTTGAATAAAAATTAACACCAAGATTTTTTCAAAAATATGAAGAAATTCAAAACCATAGAATGATGGTCAATCAAGATCTGATGAAACAGAAAGTAGGTCCAAAACAAAGCTCGAAGGAAAAATTCAGCAAATCAGATAATGAAAAAACATGATGCATTTCAAGTTATATCACGTCAACCTTGAAGAAAAATAATGAAGAAATTTCTATCCAATTCAGTAGGATGTCATCACTACAAATTATCAATCATTAGGAAAAAGGCACATCAGGAATATCAAAGATTGGAGGTACTAAAAGAATAAGCTGCTCATGACAGAAAACTAGGATCCAAGCATATACCAAACAGCAAAAGTAGGGAATACACAGGAATCAACCATATGCATCACAGCAGCAACCAACAAAATTATGCAAAGAAAGAACAAAATTATGCAAAGAAAGATGTTTCAGATAGTCAGACTGCTCTGAACCCATAACAAGTCCAAAGGATACACTCAAACTCCCAAAGGAAAGATAACAAAACTTATGTATGGAATTTAACATTCATAGCTTGCGCTCATGCTAGCCAATCCAAACTTTCAGTTTCCAAATTGGTTTCATTCTCTAACAGATCATCAAAATTTGACTAATCAGCAGAAAAAAAACAGACGTATAAACAAAATTTGCAAAAAGAAGGGGGGGGGGGTTAACAAACAATGCAAATAATGTGATTTGCAAACGCACTACTCAACTTCATTCTCAAAAAGGTAATGCAACACATCTAGCAATCAACATGATTTGCTACACTATCAAGTTTCAGAATCTAATACCCGACAGTAATAAGCTATGCAATTTCAAAGTTCAAACACATGCAAGGGATGTAAAAAAATACCTCAGAAGTAAGGTGGCACATTAGGGTACATCGGAGGAGCCCTGCCAACTGGCCCAGGAGACATCCCACCCTGAGGGTCCTGGCCACGGAAACCAGATCCCGGAAGAGGGTAGTTCCCACCGTCACCATAGCCGCCACCCTGCTGCATTCGGTAAAGCTGTGAAGCTCCACCCATTCCTAGGCCACCGTAAGGCCCCATCCCACCAGCCCCGAATTGAGATGATCCGCCGTAAGAGCCACCACCCATTCCCCCAGCGCCAAATGCGCCAGCCCCAGCACCCATCCCAGTAGGCATCTGACCTCCCATCGACCCTAAACCACCAGCACCCCCTCCACCCATGTTAGATGGCATGTTTGAGTAAGGGTTTGGACCCCCAAGCCCACCACCGAATGCACCGAATGAGGGCATACCACCCCCAGGGCCATACTGCCCACCCATCTGCGGTCCACCCATTCCAAGTCCAGGACCCGGCATGTCCTGAGGGCCACCCTGCATCATCTGCTGCTTGCTGCTGCTGCTGGCTGGCAGGCCCCGATTGCTGTGGTTGCGACTGCTTACCCTTCTTCCCTCAATAGCAAGCTTGCATACAAGCTGGTGTCCGTCAATCACCTTCACAGAATCGACTAGAGAGGCCTGCGCACCCTCGGGTGTCTTGTATACAAAGAGAGCAAATCCACGGAACTTGCCCGTCTGCTTGTCGAAGCCAAGTGGCCCCTCCTCAATCTCACCATACGCAGCGAAGTGTGAGAGGAGTCGATCCGATGGCATATCAGCAGGGACGTTCCCAACAAAGATCTTCCGAAGGGACACATCAGCCGGGGAGCTCCACCACTCCCGGCGGCTCCACCGGACGGTCCGCCGGCCGCGCCGGCGGCGGCGAGCTGCGTGACCGTCATCCGGCCGTCAATCTTCTTGGAGGGCTCCTTGAGCGCGAGGACGGCGGAGTCGGCGTGGCGGAAGGTGACGAATCCGTAGCCCTTGGAGCGGCCGGTGGTCTTGTCGGTGATGACGACGGCCTCCTCGAGGTCGCCGTAGGCGGAGAAGATGGCGCGGAGCGAGTCGGATGTGGTCTCCCATCCGAGACCCCGCACGAAGAGCTTGCGGAGGGCCGGGTCGCGGTCGGCGGCGGCGCGCACGGCGTCGAGCGCGGCGGCCGAGACGAGCGCCGCAGCGGCGGCGATGTCGGCGAGCTGGTCCCGGGAGAGCGGCTCGAGGAGGCGGAGGACGTCGTCGCGGGTGAGGCCGAGCGCGGCGGCGCCCCCGGCTGGGGAGACGGCGGCGACGGCGGAGCCGTTCTCGTCGGGCTTGCGCTTCTTGGAGTAGTGATCCATGGCAGGCGGCGGGTGGGGCAAAACCCTAGCTAGGGCTCGGGCGCTTGGAGAAACAGCGGCGGCCGAGGTTGCGGAGAGAGGCGGATTGCAGGGTGGGATCGGAGGAGGGGACGGTTTTATCGTCCTGGCAGCCGCAGGATTTCTCTCTCGATTTGGGAATCTTACTGGCACCGTGTGCCAAAAATAGACATTATCAAGAGTTCAGTGTTGTTAGTTGTTACACCGCTATTGGGCCAGGCCCAGAAAATCCATGTTCAAATTGGGCTGAACCTCAGTTAAGCCGCCATCGGGCCGATATATCCGATATCTTGCACACAGCCTCGCACGCAGATTAACGCTACTGACGAACTTGGATGAGGTTAACAAGATAAACACATCATTAGCACCAGTGGTCTAGTGGTAGAATAGTACCCTGCCACGGTACAGACCCGGGTTCGATTCCCGGCTGGTGCAACTTGTCTTTTTTGACCATCGGCACCATGTTTTTTTGCATGTTATCTCAAGTCCTATGCTTCAACAAAAACATACAGACACACACAATCACTGGGACATAGGGTGGTGCCTATATGGTATTTTAGTCTAATTTTGAAAAAAAGATTTGTCTATTCTAATCTGTTTTTAAGGGCAAAATCTTGTGCTTGACCGCACCGGCAGGTAGCATAACTCGGCTTCGCCAATGCACACATTTCTGACAAGAAAGAACAAGAATACAAAGGGGAGAAGCAAGGATGAGTGAATGGTAGGGTGGATGCTTGGTTTGAAAATTGGAATTATTGAATATAACTGTGTTTTGTTTGTATTTTTCACGTTTTCAATACATATCTATGTGGCTTTGTGGATGTTGTGTTTGAGAAATGAAGGAGTAATTGGATATTACCTACTAACTCGTGTAAAAAGAAAAAAAGAACTCTTTATACATGGCATTTTCGCTGCAGGCCATACCATGTCAATACCATCTTCAACTTTACAATCACGAGCAAAGAAATAACTTCAAATAATTTGAGAGTATCGTTATAGGTATAATCCGATTGTCCTACTCATGTATCAACTCAAGCTTATTATAGTAAACTATATATCATCATTGAAAATTTAAAATACTTGATTAATCCAAATTCGAAATAGAGTTGAACATTCGGGTTGGCTCTACAGTGATTTTCATAATTTTAAGTCAAAGTAGTATTACACTTAAAATTGGGCATATCACTCTTTGATTCTCCACGCGAACGAACGTTGAACTAGGAAACCAAAATCATGGTACACGAGCGTCCGCCCTCAAAAGTCAGAACCCGAAGAAAGAACCCAAGGGCCAAGGGCCCCCAACCTCTCAATGTGTCCCGGCCCCGCGTGTCAGTGGGCTCTTTTCGGAGCCCGACCCCACACCAGGATCCAACCCGCGACCTCCCTCCCTGCTGCCCACCTTCTTCCGTCTCCCCTCTCTTCTGCAGGAATTCTCACTCCTCCCCCTAGGCTGATCTCGCCGCGTCCGGATCCAGCTCGCCCGCTTTCAGCCTTCCACTCCCACCTCAGCGGCTCCCCGCTCGATACGACTCCGTCCCATCCCGTTGGCAGCCCGCGCCATGGCGACCGGCGGCGGCGGCGGCGACCAGGCGCCGGCGGATGCTGAGCCGCTGGAGCTTGTGCTGTTCCAGGTCGCCGAGTGCTACGTCTACCTGGTGCGACTCCTTGCTCTGTTTCGTCGCGCTCGCCTAATTTCCCTCGATGATTTAGTGGACTGTGTGCTCTGACCATGTCCGACTGCTCGCGATTTGTATCAATGGCTTATGACTCTCTGCCGTTTCTTGCGCAGATACCTCCCAGGAAGACAGCTGCCTCCTACAGGTACGCGCATCTTCTGTGCTCGCCTGTGGATGCCGCTGGTAGTGGCCTTGGTAGGAAGTAGCATATGCGTTGTAGTTAGTGGCCTTTGTAGGAAGTTAGGAATATTTTGCCAGTGCAACAAGTTAGATCAAGACTAATTTCTTAAGTGTGGTAATTGGCTGAGCTTTCTTCGCTTTCGCAAGCTCATGCTTCCATTAGCCTGGCTCTGTTGAATACAAATATCACAGGCCAGCTCACTTAGTTTCTGATTTTGTTATAAGTTGGAATGCATTTGTTTGGCCATGGAAATGTTGTTTTTTTAAAGCTAGTGATAACATGATCCAGAGCGGATGAGTGGAATGTCAACAAATGGGCATGGGAAGGTGCACTTAAGGTTGTCAGCAAGGGGGAAGACTGTATCATCAAGTTGGAAGATAAGAATACAGGTGTTACAGGCACATTGGTTCTGTTTGTCAGTATTTTGTGAATTACATGATACTTATTTCTTGAATGTGTTTCAGGAGAGCTCTATGCTAGGGCGTTTCTCAGAGAGAGTGAACCGCACCCAGTGGAGCCTGTTATTGATAGTAGCAGGTCTGTATTTGATGCTGGCACGAAATATTCGCCTAAGCCTATGATGAAATATGTGCTTTGTATTTCTTTAGTCCGCATAGCTGAGACCATTTATTGCTCAAATATTGTGCTTGCAGATATTTTGTGCTTCGAGTTGAAGAGAATATAGGTGATAAGCTGTCTTTTTCATAGTTTTATGGTTTTTCTGTGACTCTACATTTTACCTAATGTGGGATTGATTGTATTTTCTTTTGGTACTTACTGTTGAGTTTCTGAGAATAGTATTTGATTTGACTAGTACAGTGGCAGAGTGACTAGTATATAGAAGTAACAAATCTTGCTGTGAACTGCAGATGGGCGGCAACGTCATGCTTTTATAGGTTTAGGCTTCCGTGAAAGACCTGAAGCATATGACTTCCAAGCTGCTTTACATGACCATATGAAGTATCCTTTGTTCATTACTTGAAATATGATATGCATAACCATAGCCTAAAAAGTAATATGGATTTGTTTCCTGTTTCTCAATGACTGTCATGTGGAATTTAATCAACATTGTGCAATACCATTGGAGAAGTTTGATTTGGCCATCTGTTAATTTTATCTCATTGGAATGTATGCACTTTAGATTATGGTTCTCATGTAAATTACATAAAAACTTGTCGGCAATTGTTAACAACTTTTTACTTTTTATGCTATTACGTTTAGGCAATGCCTTGATTAATGGTGGCATTTGCCTGTATGATTTGTTCTCTCTTATATTGTCAAAGATATCTAAACAAGAAGAAAACTGCTGAGGAGATGGTGCAGCATTATGAGATGACATCGTCTGTTGATTACAGCCTCAAAGAAGGGGAAACTTTGGTTCTTCAGCTAAAAAATGTAAGCTTCCATCTGAATATATTTTCTGGGAGAAAATGGACTACAGAGCTCTGATATGTGGGAGATCATCTTCTAAGGTCTTCAAACTAAAATTTAGGATTTTTGTTGTGTTACAGTTCCCTAAGTTCTATTGGTCAATCAATCACATGTGACATCAGTTCTACATATTTCAGATTTATAGATACAAATGTGTTTTTCCTCACCAATTAACATTTCACAACTGCATTTATAGTGATCCATAGTGTTCATTTACAGCTGCATAACTTAATAGCATTTACATGGATAATTTTTTGGTCCATATTTTAGCATTTTGTTTTCATGTTGATCTTAGCCATATAAAGAAAGCCATTTAAATGCAAAAAGTTACTTGTGTCAGTTATAACTTGTTAATAGTCTGTCGTGTCAACTGGTTGCACCATTTGATTTTATTAATCCTTTTTTATTAAGATAAATCAATACTTGCCCTTCATACATCTGAACTGTCTGTGTGGTATACGTGGCAGTTTATTGAGTCCCTATTTTTGTTGAGTTAGTAAGACAGCAGTGAACAGCTGGGTTTAGGGTGGGAATGAAAATGGGGTTCTGTTCCCTGAAAATTTGTCTGACTGTTTTAAGCAAATCCAGAGCATAGACCATTTCTGCCTAAATCACCATTTTTATTCCGAGTTTCTGTTGAGATTGAGTCACCTGACATAAGATGATGCAACACAGTTTAGGTGCATATTCAAGGTTTCTCATATGACATTGGAGTTGAAGAACACCTGATGCCTTTTTGTATCCATCCATATGTCTGTATTAGCTGCTCTTTTATAGTAAATTGGGGGAAGGATGAAAAGTGCAGCTTTACTAAACTAAATCAAAGGATATTTGCTGTTCTGTATGCCTTTTTTTTGGGCCTAAAACCAACTTATTGCCTCTAATAGCTAACTTCGTGACTTTTCTTTTGTTTCAGTCATATTCGTCTTTATGTACAATCTTCTAATTATTTGGGTTTTGCTGTTGTTTCTTGCAGAAAGAAACTGGCACCAAGACAAAATCTGCCTTTTTTGAGCAAGGCTTAAACAAAGTTTCAGTGGCTGAAAAGGCAAACTCCAAGGAAGCCCCAGTCTCCCTCAAACTTCCCCCACCCCCACCTTCGCCAGTCTCTCCAACTGATTCTGGGATTGCCGCCTCCCCTTTCAAAGTAGAATTTCCTCCCCAGGAGCAATCAGCTGCTGATACCGCCAACACAGCAGATACTCTCTCTTCCAAAGCAGTAGCTGCTCCTGAGCAACCGACTGCAGCAGAAAAGAGCGACCAAGAAACCTTGGACGATGATTTTGGGGACTTCCAGGCTGCCGGATGAATCTTGTATCTTGTACATACAGCATGCTACTCAAGCTGCTTCTTTTGTATTCTTTTATTTTTCAAATCAGTTGTGACGTTGCGGGCACTTATGTTGCTGTATAGAGAGTTATCATATCATATAACCTCTACACATACCTTTAAAACCCGATGTATACCTTTTATGTTTCAGTGGCATGTCCTATAAGCTTGCATTATTGGCTTCCAAGTCGTTCAGTGCTCTGGAAGCAAATCCGACCTGTGAACGTATCCGGGCCAATACACCATGGTGCGCACATCGTCTCAAGTTCTCGGGTATCATGCGAGATGGAGAAGCACGTGTGTCTGTCTACTGCAGCACCGGCGCTGGTCGTCAGTGCTGGTTAATGACGGATTGGAAGAGCTCGCTGTCGTTTGGCTGGTGTCGGAGCAGTGCGCGGTGCTCTGCCTTCTGCTATGTCCTACCTACCACCTCACGCAAAGCATCACCGCCAGCTCCGCCGTCCCGGAAGAGGCGTTCGTGTTCTCGTTTCCACTCTTTTTTCGCGCGGTTTCTTGGCCGCACTGCTCGCCGTGACCGTCGGCCCCATGGCCGGAGTGCTCGTCATGATAGTGGAGGTCGCGTGCACGTCTGGCTTCTTCGGCTTCTGCCTGCCGAGTACGTGCGCCGCAACATGTAGCTGGCCAGAGAAGGGCGGAGTAAAATTCATCTTACAACCACGAGTTCAAGAAGAATTAGCATTTCGTAATTCGTAGGGGAAAGAAACCTCGACAAAACCAAACTGAGTTTACTGTCTTGGTTGTTTGACTCCTTCATGTTATTGAAGGACTTCCCCACACGTGAATGTCTTAAAAACTGTGAAACATAATATTTACAGTTTGGTACAAACATGTCATACATCAGATTCAGATCTCTACAAACTCATCCTCATCGCTTTCATCTACCCATTCCACCTGACAGTTACTTGCCGATTTCATCAAGTCCGTCAGGCCTGTTAGGTCCTCCAAATAAGTTGGTTCATTGATCACTTGCATAACAAAATCCATGCCTCTTCTCCGATATTCATACAATACCTGTGATTAAATTTATGTTGACATAAGAGATTGGCATTGTACGTATGGGAAAAGTTCTATGCAGCACTAGAAGTTCATATACCGCATTGGAACATGCAGTGCAATTGCTTGAGGAATAGCCTAAGAGGGTCAACAAGTTGTACTGCGAGAGTGATCCTCGTATCTGGTGAGGCAATACACCAAGTGGATGCTCACCGCTTGTACCAGCAATCTCTCCAGGAGCATGTATCCTGCAGCATGTAATAAAGGTATAATCAGATTTCCTTAGTTTCTTCTCATAAGATGCGACTACCATCTTCTTTCAAAGTGATAGCACATAAGATTGCATCGTCCCAGCTTCTGGGTGTCCAACAGCTCACCCATCTGGATGGTCTAACATCCTTGTGAAGAGGTCTGCAGCTCGTCCAGATGCAATTGAGGCTAGTCCAGGTCGTGTTACTGTACATTGTTGATCCAGTGTTCGATTGGAGACCGACTGCATCAGATGGTGATAGGATACTGTCATGATTGTAGTGGGTAATATTATGCATGATAAGTCTAATCTAACTTTCAACATTTTAGGCAAACATTACATCAACAGGAGCAACAACGTCATTGCAGAAATAGCACCCCAGTCTTTGATGTCCAAGAGCATCGTTTGTGGACAGCTTATCAGTGGCAGCAATCACATCAGAAACTTCACAGTTTATGCCAGGGCCAGCCCCATGTCGCATGACAAGGTAACTGTCATATCCTAATGCTGCAGTAATAGCAATCTGCAATGTAGAGATGCATTAGTGTATAAAACTACTGAAATGTCCACATAATTCAAGGATGTTTGTAAGATTTACCTTGTTTTCATAAGTGCAGAGAAGAGTTGGAAGCCACCTACTTTCCCTTGTGTCAGTCAACAAGAAGATAGCATCATGGCAAGCTACTAATTCCTTGAGTCGTTTGCAATCTTCAAGCACACCAGCTGCTTCATTAGGAGACACCGGATGCCCTGGCATAGGTATTTCCATTTGAATTCCTTGTACATCCTGCGTGGCAGATATTTTAGACATGAGCAATGTATTAAGAAGAAAATGGAAGTAGTGTTTTCAGGGGAAACGAAGACTCACTACTGAAGGACATCTCTCCGATAAATGCCTCAGTATTGCAGTGGCTTTTGGGGCACCCCTGTCATCAGATGTGTAAAGTGACTGTCTTGCCAAATTTGACACAGCAACACAGCCACTATCAACTACTGTTAGCTTCCGTACACCACAGTCCTGAAAAAGTTTGTTTCCGCCATAAGTCAATAGGTATTGCTGTAAATGTTGCAATTTGACATAAAAGTAGTATCAAACACATCACTGACCATAAGAATACGAGCAACATCACATCCAAGAGTCCCAGCACCTAAAAGTAGACATCGGACATCAGAAAGCTTGTCTGAATTTACAGGGACACTGGCCGGCATTTTAGGACAAACATCCAGATTTTTTAAATCAGTTATGTCTCTTAGATCTTTTAAATATGTCGGATCTTTAATGGCCTGCATGATAAAATCCAAACCTCTTCTTCTATACTCTGACAATACCTGGTTTTAATATCAAGGAACATCAGAAGCCATTAAAATCCAGAGAGCATAGTACAATTACATAATAGAATTTACTCACCACACTGGAACATGCAGTACAATTGCTTGAGGAATTGCCCATTTCAGTTGATAAAGTGCATGGTAGTGATCCTCGCAGCTGATGTGGCAATAGACCAAGCTGATGTTCAGTGTCCATACCAGCAAGATCTCCTGGAGCATATATCCTAAGGGTTTGACACAACATCACGGGCTTGTTACATTTTCAGAGTTTGTCAACTTAGCTCAATCAACTAATAAATGCTACACAGAACACATATAAATTGTCCAGTTATCTTTCAAGATCTAGGAGCTTACTCATCAGGGTGATGTAACATCCTAGCAAAGAGCTCCACTGCTTTGCCAGACGCAATCGAGGTCAGTCCAGGTAGTGGTTGTTGATCATGTATTCCATTACCAATTGACTATAAACAAATAAGATTATAAGTTAAAAAGCTATAAAGCAGTATTATGAAATAGAAAACAACAGAACATTTACATGAAAGGGGATCTTTATACACCGTACATGTACGAAGGAAGCAGCAGCATTGCAGAAATAACAGCTCAATCTTTGGTTACCAAGAGCATCTTTTGTGGACAAATTATCCATCTCAGCAATAACTTCATCTGTGACCCGTGGACCAGAACCATGACGCATGACGAGGTAATCGTCATACCCTAATACTGCAGTAATAGCAATCTGCAGTAAAGACACAATGATAGAACCCCTTCTTAGTGCCTAAGAATGGTTTACAAAATGAAAATGGAGAGATATAGAGTAGTCTTTAAAATTTTAGACTGAATTCCCTCCTTCAACTACGAGTATTAAATTTTCTTAGGCATTGCTTAATATTACAAATTTCCTTATATAAGCCTGATAGGTGTTCAAGATTTACCTTGTTCTCATTTGCACAGAGAAGAGTTGGAAGCCACTTGCTCTCCCATGTGTCAGTTAACAAAAAGATTACGTCGTTTGAAGCCACTAATGTTTGGAGATGCTTGCAATCATCAAGCAAACTTGCTATTTTGCTGGGAGAAACAGAATGCCCAGGAGCTGGTATATCCATTTTGATGCCTTCAACCTCCTGCATTACAGAATCATTATCACTTGTCGATAAACCTGAAGAAAGCATATGATATTAGAAAGCGAATCCTCACCACTGCAGGACATCTTTCTTTTAGACGTGGAATTATTGCAGTTGCTCTTGGAACTCCAAAGTCCTTGTCTATGTAAAGTGATTGTTTGATGAGATCAGATGTAGCAACAGAACCATTGTCAATCACTGTAAGCTTTCGTACGCCCCAGGTCTGAAAAATGAATTCATCATAAATAAAAAGAAGAAATACACATGCTCATCCTATTATGTTTTGTTACGAGCAGGAATCTAGTAGAACAAAGCACTGACTGTAAGTAGGCGGGCAACTTCACATCCAAGAGGTCCGGCACCAAGCAGAAGAACTCGAGTACGAGACAACTTTTCTATATTCACTGGAAAGTGGCGCCACCCCATAAGCTTCAAGTGCATCAGTTGCTTTTCTTCATCCTGACTGTACATAAAATAAACAGTTAAGATAATTCCATACACTTGATTATTTCCTAGCAAGATAAATAATATTCAATCCACCTTGCTGGATTCATCGATTCAAGATTTATTATTTTTGTTTTTGTTCCATGACTTTCTCCTTCCCACCCGATAGCTTCAGGTACATAATCAGGGTCATCCAAACCTGCTAACAACCAATGTTAGAAATGAACATGTGAAATGACAGGAAAATTGTTTTATAACATCCATTATACATATACCGTTAGGTGGTGGAAATGATGCTTCGCCGATAAAGGACAGCTTTAGATCAGGCTTTCCTCGGTCTTCCCGGTAGCAAAAGAACTGAACTGTCTCTATCTTCCACCGAATGTTCAAGAATGCAATGTAATTTTTAAGAGCCCATCCAGGGAAATTTACTTTGACCTTCTCATGCCCTCGCAAGAACTCCTTCATACAACCATGATCGTAAAAGCCAAATAGCAGCTGCAACAGAAAAGCAACAAATTTTAAGCACAATGCAAAGAGACATGGAGATGGGTAAGCAAAGATATTCTTTTCAAACTATATATAAATCAGCCTTTTTAAATTATCAAAAAAGGTGAAATAAACATACTACCTTCTGACAGTTCCCCTGGCAAGCACTCCAGTCCTTAAGTTGTCTTACCATGGCAGACGAATCTGAGGATATAGTAACCAGAAAGAATGGAGAAACTGCAGACAAAGGCCATGACAACAAACAATTAGCAAATCAGATCAAAATAACAAACTTATATGATGCCAAGCATGTGCACTTGCTAACGATAGTGCTACTGCTTGATGAGTCTCAAACCTGTTGTTTCAGTACAAGTGCGCCACTCTACCAATGATTTATACAAGGATGCTGCCTGCAGCGAAATATCAACAACTTTTAGTAGAAAATCAGGGGAGAGAATAGTTTGAATAAGGAAACTCCTGCTGTTGAATGTATGGTACATAGGAACATTGCCTGTTCTTTGTTGAGCACTTGTGTGGCACTTCGCAGGCTCAGCAGGGTCATTTCAGAGTTGAAAATCAGTGAAGGGAATGCAACATTATAATGGACCTTCCAATTCTTCAGGTCAGCAAACGATATCACAAGGAACCTAAGTAGCAGAGCAGGATCGTCTTCTACTTTACCAGATATAATGTCGTCAAGGATCTAGCACGGCACAGACAAAATTAGCACTAAATAAATGTAAAAATATGTGCAGCATATCATAAATTCAATGCAAGCATGTACCTTTTTTGCTTCCAGTTTCAGGAGGTGGTCTCTGTCCAGGTTTTCAAATCCCCTCATGTTATTAGTATTTATGAGTGTCCCAGGGACAGGGCAGTTGTTCCTCAAGAAGCCAATGGAGTATTCTGATGGTGGTGCCAGTGATTCAGGGCAAAGCCTGAATTGGCTAGCAAATGATGGATACTGACATGGAGAATAATAACCTGGCATAAAGTCCAAACGAACCTGTTTAGCTTATTCAGGGATCTCTATCTGAAGCTAATAACAGCTACCTATGGATCATATCTCATGGAGGATCAAGTTCAGCAGGAAAAGGGTACAAAATAATGATCGATTTGGAAATTCTTAATATGAACCTGAAAATTCGCCCTCAATTTCGCAATCTAATTATTCTAACGACCACAGTAGAATGCAGATACCAAGTATCAACCACACCAACCGTATGACTAGCAATTGATCCTAACACAAGTTCAGAAAACTACGGCGACAAGAGCTGAAACTCAAATCATCCGCACCAGATGACACAGCTAAGCCTACGCTGTGTCAGCTGCCTAAGCGCGCACAAGCCACAGCTGGAAGCAACATCTAAGAAACCTAGGATCGACGCAATCCCAAGTAGCATTGCGACCACGAACCAACAACTGCGCTGGGCTGGAGTTCCACGGAAGCTCGGAAGCGAGGGACGCGGAATCGAAGAGGATCCACGCCCGTTCCGGCACCCAAATCACAGATTCTATGTCAAAACAGCGGAAGGGGATTGGGGGCACACCGGTGACGGGGAGGGGGAGTCGTCGGTGCCGAGGACGTCGAGCTTGAGTCGGCGGAGGGCGTCCCAGAATCCTTCCTCGGCCCGGCAAGGAATTGGCTGGACCCGCAGCGGCCGCTGGAATCCTCCGGCGCCTGGCCCGGCCATGGTTGCCCCGTTCTCTCTGCCGGCACGGCGAGCGGTACCTTCTGTTCCGCTTCCGCACTACCCTTTCGCTCGCTGCTGGCTGGTTTACTTGTTTTTCTTTTTCTCCTTTTCGTTTTCTTTTTCAGATTTTCATTTGATAATGGATATGCCTGATCATCTGGGACTCCGTTGCTTTTGCGTGCGGATTGGTACAAGTCGAAACGGGAGGTGGACTTTTAGAACTGCACGTAACGTTTCTTTTAGCCCTGGCTAAATCGTGACATAACGATTTTTTAAATCGTGGCTAAATTGTACTCCCTCCGTTTCAAATTATAAGACGTTTTTGACTTTCCGAGATTGTGTTTGACCGTTAGTCTTATTCAAAAATTTTGTGAAAATATACAAATAAATAAGTTATTTACAAAATATCTTTAACGATAAAACAAATCATAATCAAATTAATAACATTTCTACAAATTTTTTGAATAAGACGAATGGTCAAACGTGAAGTATGAAAGTCAAAAACGTCTTATAATTTGAAACGAGAGGAGTAACATAATAACGTTCTCATGTAGCACAAACTACGCAAAATTGAAGCCACATTCATGTGAAAGATAGGATGAATGGCGCCTGATTCTTGTAAAAAATAAAAATTCTGTGATTACTTCAAGTCCGAAATGGATCTAAGTGTACCTTTCTAAAGCCGTATGCTAAGAAGTACTATGATAGGGTAGTTGATCATACTAACCCCTGCAACCTTCAATTGTATGCATAAATCACTCCCCTGACCACCTCTTTGCTCGTTTAGCACAATCTTCCTTGATTATTTTTCGACTATGCTAGATTTATTTCTCGTGCATTCTCCATTTTTCGTTGTATTTTTACCCTTCGAGACTAGGGGCGTGCTCGTTTCTCGAGGTCTAAAATTTATAATCTGTCACATAAAAAAGAATCTTATTATTTAAGAGTACTAAATAAAGTTTAATTATAAAATAAATTACAGACCCCTAGACTAATTCACGAGACGAATCTAATAAGGTTAATTAAGTCGTGATTAGAAGACAGATTATTGTAGCACCACTTTAGCAAAAAACAGATTAATTAGGCTCATTAGATTCATCTTGAAAATTAGTACTAATCTGTCAAAAGTGTTTTGTCATTAAATTGATCGAAATATTCTTAAATAGTAAGATTCTCTTTGATGTGACAGATGCTTAAATTTTAGAGGATGAAAACGAACGAGGCCTGGGACTATCCTGCTATTTGTGAGTCGTGACATGTACCTACCACTTTTTCCAATGAAGATACTCTTCCTGCAATTTCTTCAAAAAAATGTTGTGCAAAACGAGCGGAGTGGTACGATCATCGGATTTATGAGTGTATAACTATTCAATAATAACTTGTGCTCGATTTCTTTGAAGAGAATTGTTCTTAGGTTGTGTTCGTGTTTCCTGAGGTCTAAACTTTATAGTATGTTGCATTAAAAAAAACTTTACTATTTAAGAGTATTAAATAAAGTTTAATTATAAGATAAAGCCTCTATACTAATTTATGAGACGAATCTAATGAGATTAATTAAGTCATGATTAGAAAACAGTTATTGTAGCATCACTTTAGTAAAATATATATTAATTAAGCTCATTAGATTTATCTTAAAAATTAGTACTAATCTTTCAAAATGGGTTATCATTAAATTGATCAAAATATTCATAAATAATAAGATTCTATTTGACGTGACAATGCTAAATTTAATAGAGCGAAAGGTCTTAGTTTGCAGATCGAATAATATGTCCTATGTGGTATGCTATGTCAGTTCTACTCAAATCTTTGCCTTTAACGTAAATAGAACAACTAATTGATGACAAATAGTTGCCCTAATGGTTTAATCAATGTTTTATAATAGGCTCGTAAATAGTAGAAATCACAGGTTCCTCTTTCTTGTAATGTTTCATTCACCGCTTCGCCAGCCCAAACAAGCATCGTTGGTCGAGCACGTGGCGTGGCAGCCGCAGCACCAAAGGGCAATATACTGTAAAAGATGAGTTGTACAAGACGCTCGGGGAAGGCAAAAGCAGCAGCAGCATCTAGGCGAACTTGGCGAGCTCCTCGGCGAACGCTGCGGCGTGCGGTTCCTCGACGCAGCGGAGCATGAGCCGGATGCCTTGCTTGGGTGCGGGGGCTTGAGGTAGATCACGGACGCGACGATGTTGACGTCGTCGTTGAGCGTGAACACGTACCCGGGCTCGCCGAACCCGTAGTCCACCTCGTTGAACCCGACGCGGCTCCAGTCGGAGACGGTGACCGTGCCGTAGTCCAGCGGCACGTTGTAGTGGTCGTCGCCCGCGCCGCCGCGCATCCAGTCCGTGAACCGCGCGGTGAGCGCCTCCTTGGCCTCCCGCATCACGGCCACCGCCTCCGCCACGGTCGCCTCGCGCATGGCCTTGCTGCTCCGGGTGACGCCCACGGGGTACACGCAGTTGCCGTAGTACCCCTCCACGGAGGGCAGCACGCCGTGGAGCAGGTGCCGCGTGCTGGCCGCGAATCCCAGCCGGACCTCGGCGTCGTCGGGGAGCGCCGCCGCCACCGCGCGGCACTTGAACACCACCGCCGTGACGGCGTCGAAGGTGGAGCAGGTCTGGCCCCCGACGCGGCCTTGAACTCGTCCTTGATCCGCGCGATGCTCTCCGGCGAGATCTCGGCCACCTGGGTCACGAAGCTGAACGCGGTGAAGGAGGGTGGGGGCCCGCGCGGCAGCTTGGGTGGGTCCGGGATCGCGTCGCGGTCCCACACCGGTGCCAGCGACGGAGCGGGGAGCCCGCGCGCCAGCTCACCCGCCGCCTTGAGGAACTGCGCCGCGCCCTGCCCGTCGAACACCAGGTGGCTGAAGCAGATCCCGACCGCGAATCCCCCGCAGGTGAACTTGGTCACCTGCAGATTTCAAATGTTCAGCACCTCGATCGAGATCTCTAATCCGATTTAGCAGCGATCAGGCGTGTGCGTGTTTCTACTCCGATTACATATGTTCATGGATTGGATTAGGTGGGGGATCGGGAGGCGATGGAACTAACCTGAGCCATGAGGATGAGGTCCTCGAGCTTCTCCTCCGGGGGAGGGCGGGGGATCAGCTCCTCCTTGGGGATCAGCAGCGGGCGCTCGAGGCAGTTCACGTCGGCGAGCGCGCAGCTCGCGGCGGCCTCCACGAACCAGACGCCCTCGCCGGTGCAGTCCACCACGGGGTCGCCGGGGCTCGGCTCCGCGATGCGCCCGGCCACCGGGTAGTACGGCACCAGCGCCTTGGCGAACCCGTCGCGCATCGCGGCCACGGCCGCGTCCTGGTCCGCCCCGCCGGCGGCGGCCGGGGGAACACCTGGATGAAATCGACCGAGACGCGCACCGCCGCGGTCTTGTCGATGGAGGACAGCGGGAGGGTGCCGCCGGGAGTCGGCCCCGCCGGTTGGATCAGAGACGGCGGCGACTTGGACACGGTGGGCGCGGCGGCAGCCATGGCGGCGTCGGCTCGTGGCTGTGGCGTGAGGCGCGAGGCGCGAGCAGTAGGCTGAAACGGAGGCTTCTGTGGGAGCTGGTGCTAACTGACCGCTTTCTTCCCTGTCAATGAATGGTGGTTGTTGCCGGCGGCTGCCGCGTTTGGCACAAGCTCGATGATTATGATTGTG
Organism: Chloris gayana; assembly: GCA_031894775.1. Taxonomy (NCBI): domain Eukaryota; kingdom Viridiplantae; phylum Streptophyta; class Magnoliopsida; order Poales; family Poaceae; genus Chloris; species Chloris gayana. The sequence goes on from JAUNZO010002656.1 coordinate 38,687, forward strand.
ATGAGTTGTTGGCCTCTTTTTCTTGCGTTTAGGCTTGATCCGAATGCAAGTGGGTTGGTACTTAGACTGTGACTTTGTGCGTGCGGTGCGAGCTTAGTGGAGCTCACATGAAAACATGATCATTGGATTGGGAAATATTATTGTGACACTCTGCGCGCGAGAGAGCTTTTGGCTGAACTCTTTTACCTGAAAATCAGATATTACTCTACTGAGGAATCTGCAAACTCTGCTAATGCTCAAATACTCCGTTTTTATATAACTTTACATATATATATATATATATATATATAACTATATAACTTGGTACTGGCTTCCTCAAATACTCTGTTTTGGAGTCCATAGATTGGTTAACAAACAGGATTGAACTTCCTCATGCTACACTGCTACTAATCAAATTTCGCATTCCAGTCGTCAAATTGAGCATCTACCACACCTCATGTATGGCGTATGTTCATAACGGCATCAATCAGGGAGTCATTCAGTCACAAGATCACTAAAATATGCAAAGTATCTTAACAGGCTAATAGTACTTCTAGTTCAATAAAATGAAATGGAACACTACTGTTATTTCTCATCAATGTCAATACATGTATATAATATAATAACGTGTAGATAAAATACACAGTATGAACACGATCAATCCTGTCTTATTTTAAATGAATTCTTGGAACTAACAACTCATCACAACAAAATACAAGATCCCCCAAACTATGGAACATACACAAACTCATGCAAGCTTCTGCAACTCCTCACTGAACACGGCAGAGTGGTGAGGCTCCACGCACTGCAGCACCAGCCTGATGCCCTGCTTTGGCTTGGGCGGCTTCAGGTAGACCACGGAAGGCACGATGTTCACATCATCGTTGAGGGTGAACACATAGCTCGGCTCGCCGAACCCATAGTCCACCTCATTGAACCCAACATGGCTCCAGTCGGTGACAACGAGCGTTCCATAATCTAGTGACACGTTGTAGTGGTTCTCCTTGGCACCGCCACTCATCCAGTCAAGGAACCTAGTTGAAATAGCATCCTTGGCATCCCTGATTGCGGTCACGATCTCCACAAGTGAAGCTTCCTTCACCTCCTGGCTGGTCTTGGTGAGACCACCTGGGTACACGCAGTTGCCATAGTAGCCTTCGACTGAAGGCAACACATTGCTCAGCAGGTGGCGTGTGCTAGCTGCAAAACCCAGGCGAACCTCAGCATCAGGTGCAAAGTCGATTGCTGAGGCACGGCATTTGAAGACTATGGCGGTGACCACATCGAAGGTGGAGCATTTTTGGTTCGTCTCACTTGCGACCTGATCCTTGACTTGCTTGATACTGTCCAAAGATATCTCAACCACTGATTTCTCAAAGTTGAATGCTGTGAATGATGGCGGCGGGCCAAGGGGTGGCTTAGGTGGGTTGGGGATGGCGTCCCGAGCCCAGACTGGCTTGATCGATGGCTCAGGCATGCCCCTCGCCATCTCACCAACTGCTTTCAGAAAATGAGCTGCACCCTGCCCGTCAAACACCAAATGACTGAAGCAAATGCCCACAGCATAGCCACCACATGTGAATTTTGTAATCTGAAAGTAAAGAAGAGAACACATTTCATCAGTTAAGCCAGTGTACAGAGTATTTCAGTCACAAGTCACAACAAAGGTCATGTGAGAAATATGTAACTCAAAAATTAGGATTGGAAGAAGTACTAAGTACTGATGCCTGGGATTTGAGAGCTGATAAATAACATTTTGGAAACAGTGACCTGATGAAATTGTGTGGTTATACCAAGCATGATATTTATTTCGAACTCACCTCCAAAATTGCAAGTTTTATACAGTGAAAGTGAAACGGACATTTATTTATAAGGATGAAACTACCGGCATCAAGGCATGTCTCATTTATCAGAGCTCAAAAGAAAAACATATTGCCCCCTTCAATGAAATTTGGAACCCCATATTTTTTATCTCCTCCAAAGAAAATGAGTTTGATTTTAAATTAAGTTGTCAAGTGAGTTCTGGTCAAGATAAATTCCAACCAAGATTGCAACAGCCATCTGATTGTTACCACAATGAGAGAGACTGTTCTTGTTCCAACGTTTAAAAAGACTACTGTTTTGTCAGCAACTCAAACAATTAGGCAGGAACCTGGCTTGGCATGCTGCAACTGGTAAGCCAAGGTAGGCAGAAAAGAATAGTAGACTACTTGAACTGATCGTTTGAATCCTCACCCTGCCTAGTTCTGGTCAAAACATCTACAGAGTCTCCTACCAGCCTACCAACATTGATCAGAGGCATGCCAATGTTTCCTGTGATGATCACTGTCAATAACTAGCATACACGATCAGATCAGCTCAAACAGTTCATAGGCATAACCAATTGTTGGATCGATCTTAGCGGTCCATTTTTAGCGGTATTGTGTCTCTCACTTGTATGGCTGCAAATCATTGCCAGCAACTGCAGCATTGCTGGATTTCTGGTCAACGTTTAGTCGCCAACCTCATACCCTCAGATCCACTGACCAAACATTCAACCCTCCACAGATCCAGCCAACATCTAAACAACAAAATTCTAGTAGCTTGTAAATGATCGTCACCAGCAGGAAGATCAGAATCTGACCTGCGCGAGCAGCACGGTGTCCTCGACGCGCGTCCCAGCGGGCGGGCGCGGCAGCAGCTCCTCCTTGGGGATGCAGAGCGGGCGCTCGAGGTTGCGCGCCTCCTCGAGCGTGCAGCTGGCCTCGGCCTCCACGAACCACACCCCTCGCCCGTGCACTCGATCTCGGGCTCCATCGGGACAGGCTCCGCGATGCGGCCGGCGACGGGGTAGTACGGCACGAGCGCCTTGGCGAAGCCATCGCGCATCATTGCGGCTGGCGCATCGGCCGAGGAGGAGGTGGGCGCCGAGAAGACCTGGATGAAGTCGACGGAGACGCGGACGGCGGCGGTCTTGTCGATGGAGGAGAGCGGGAGGGAGCCGCCCGGGGTGGGCCCCGCCGGCGGGACCAGGGACGGCGGTGACTTGGTGACGGTGGGCGCGGCGCCGGCCATTGGCGGCGGGTCGGAGCGGATCGCCGGAGGCCGCTGGGAGGGAAGCGGTTAGTTTGGTGCGAGGGTGGTGGTGCTCGGCTTCTCTGCTCTGACTTCGCAGAGCGCGGGGGTTGGGCTCTCCCCTTGATGGGGAGGTTGGTAGCGGACAACCGACGACGTCTCGTTAGTTGAGCTCTCGTCTGTCTTTTCATTTTCTTTCTTTTTTTCCAGAAGAAGAATGTGCTCCAATGTGAATTTCTGATGTCCGTTAACAGTGAATCTTCAGAGCGTGCCCAAATTAGCGCCGGCTGCTAGATATAACAGTACGGTATTCTCAAATGCAGAGCTCTTCTTCAAGCGCGAGAAACATTTTTTTCCTCACTTTTTCCTATGAAAAAACTATTTCTGCTAGCTCAGGTGCCGTTGGGATGCTCTCACAGTGAAGACAAGACTCGATTGAACCATATGATTGGCAAATGAACTGAACATGCAGCCCAGCAGGAAACAGCCATGGGATTACAGGCTCCATTGTGTTGCAGGCTGCCTCAGTTTAGAATCAGGCAGCAGCTACCGCACCTGCAAGAAAAGAAAAACCGTTTGAAATACATCTTCGAGAGGAGCTTAGCCCCCATGCATTTTTAGGACTCGCTTGATGGAAATAAAATTGTTTTAAATTAGACCAAGCTTAGAAAAAAGTTATTGCTAACTATGAATCTATGATACATAATTTGTACGACTAGATTTGTCACGAATTATACTTCCAAATGCATTTAATTGGTGTTGGAGACATGTTGACGCTCTTGTCTATAAATTTGGTTGAACTTAAATCTATTTTTTCTAGAAAAAACCTACTGTAGGATAGAGATAGTAACGTTTACAAAATATCACTTCCATCTATCAAGAAAAGTCAACACGTCAATTTTAACCCCCATCTCATCGGACCGCTAAATCAGATGAGGATTCCAAGTAACCGCCGGGAGGGTCAGGCATGGTCTGAGCCAGATCATAGCTAGTTTCCAGCATACGCACAACCTGGTGCATGGTTGGGCGCAGCGCCGGGTTAGGCTCAATGCACTGCAGCGCCACACGCGCGAACCGCTCCACCCTCTCCAGATCCTCCGTGGCGTTATCGAGGTCGTGCAGTAACAACTCTGTCTTCCGGGCGCTCACCAGCTGCGCCGCCCATCCGAACAGCGTCACGGTCTCGTCGTCATTGTTCGCGCCTTGCGCCAGTGCGGCGTCCGGTGGCGCCGCCACCGGCTCCTGGCACCTCCGGCAACATATCATCTCCAGCAGCACGACGCCGAAGCTGTACACGTCGGCCCGGGTGTCCACGCGAGCGTCGCCGCGCAGCCACTCCGGCGCGATGTACCCGCGGGTTCCCCTGACGTTGGTGACGGTGGCGTGCACCTGGTGGGTCCCGAGAAGCTTGGAGATGCCGAAGTCGGTGATCCTCGGGACGCCGCGGCCGTCGAGCAGGATGTTGTCGGGCTTGATGTCGCAGTGGATGATGGGCGCGCTGCACCCGTCGTGGAGGTACTCGACCCCGCGCGCGACGGCGAGCGCCGCCTCCGCGCGCCACGGCCACGGCGGCCGCGCCTCGTCGGGAGCGTTGAAGAGAGGGCGTGGCGGAGGGAGCCGCCCGGCATGAACTCGAGCACGAGCATCCGGTGGGTGCCCTCCTTGCAGTACCCGAGCATGCGGACCAGGTTCCGGTGGTGGATCTGCCCGATGGACCGCACCTCGTTGGTGAACTCCTTCTCGGTGTACTCGTTGGAGTGGATAAGTTTCTTCACCGCGATGAAATGCGGGCGCGGCGAACGGAGGATGCCTTGGTACACCTCGCCGAAGCTGCCTTTGCCGAGAAGCTTGTCGAAGCCGTTGGTGGCTCGGTGGAGCTCTTTCCAGCTGAAGGCTCTCACGCCTGAGCTCGTCAACAGCAGCCGTTGGCTCCGTCTTTGCTGCCGTCTGCTGAGGTAACGATGCGCCACGACGCCGCCGACTGTGGTGACCGCCAGGAGTATGGCGAGGCAAACGGTAGCGATCTTGTAGGGAGACACTGACACACGTGACGGCCGGGGCCGGGACGGAGACGGAGTGGTCCGAGCCACCTTGATCAGCGCCTTGGTCGTGACGTCGTCTGCCCGCCGTCCGTCGGTGAGCGCCCCAATCTCGATACACTGGGAACCGCCGCCGACCAGCAGAGCGGCCGCGCAGAAGCAGTCGGCAAGGCAGCTGGCCCCGCACTCGTCCTCCGTGACCCACGACGATACTCTGTTGGATCTGGCGGTATCCCACGTGGCGTTCTGCAGTGCGGAAATCTCGTACTCGGAGACGGCGTTGCTGTCCTGGCCGCCGGCGCAGGTCTGCGGCTGGAACGACGGCTTGCAGCCCAGGTCGCCGTGCTGCGGGTCGGTGTAGGTGTACCCGGTGGGGCACAGGCACCGGAGCCGGTCGCTATTGTTTTGGACGCAGAACGAGCCCGGGCCGCACAGGCCCTGCCCGTCGGACCACCTCCGGCTGCACCCGTCGGTGGGGAGGAATCCCGTGACCAGCCAGGTCGTGTTCTTGGACCGGACGACGTAGGTGCGGACGATTCCGTCCGGGTCTATCCTGGCGAGCTGGAGCAGGTGGGCGTCGGAAGAGTCGGAGTCGGAGCTCGCGATCAGGCTGTGGACGGTGCCGTCGTGGAGGGTGTAGCTGAGCCGGCCGCGGTCGTCGAAGGTGACCGTGGTGTTGCCGCTGGGGCTGTTGCTTTGCGCCGACCAGTAGGCGTGGTCGGCCTTGGCGCCGGAGGGCAGGTCCACGTAGAAGACGACGTTGCCGTCCACCTGGACGAAAATGTTGAACCGGCCCGTGGTGAACTCCGCGTCCGCGCGCTTGGCGAAGAGCTTCCCCTCGGACGGACCGTCCGGGGACAGCGACTGCCCGGGCAGGAGCGTGTCCGTCGGGTACCGGAAGCTCTCCCACAGAACGGTGGCGCCGTCTCCGCCGAGGAGCCGGAGGTTGCCGGAGTCGGCGAGCGCGAGGACGGAGCCCGGCTGCTGCTTCCTCGTGGTGCCGGAGATTGACGCGTTCCAGAGCAGCTTACCGGCGTCGGTGAGCGCGAGCATGCCGTCGGCCGTGACTCGTAGCACGGACCCCGCCGTCGAGAATGCCGTGGCGCCGGAGGGCGACTGCTTCGCGAACCACACCACGGACTGCGGCGGCGGCGGCTGGGACGGCGAGGAGGAGTCGCGGAACCACGTGGCGAGGATGAACTTGGTCGGGTCCGAGTCCAGCGCGCGGAAGCCGAACGCGAACACGCCGGACGGGCTGGTGATGTATCCCGGCGGCGTGAGCGTGGCTCCCGCGCTCAGGTTCGTCCCGGCCGCCACGGCCACCACCGGTACACGAAGCAGGAGGAGGACGGCAACGAGAACGAAGCAGGGCATGGCTGCGCGCAGGCTGCTGTTTGCTTCCTCAGCTCGTGTCACCTGCCCACAGCACTAGGCGCGTGGCCTTCGTCTTCCTTTATTCTGCTTGGGTCCAGTCGTTGCGGCTCGTCGTCACCGTGCCGCGGCCGCCGGAACACGTGTCGCGTGCGTAAGAGGCGTCAGTTTTCCTTCGCGTACTGTCCGACGACCTTTGTGTAACCCAGTCCCAGTTCTAGAGTGAAGCGAGACAGCCCGTCCAACGGCTTTCGGGGTTGACCACGGCTCAAGGGTCATCGGCTATTATTGGTGCAGATTCACAGGTGTCACGCGTGACGCAATTGGCCGGCATGCATTTGAGCACCGGGCGTCCTACGACGAAGCCAGTGCGTTTTGTTCTCATATATAACCGCTATAGTGCATCGCTGTTAATATATGGTATTTTTTCCAGGAAAAAATGGATATATGGTTACAAACTTTAAATTCTTGAATTCTGAAGAGAATACTTTTTATCAAGTCCTTTACGGATCCCTTTCTTGCAGACATTGCAGGCTTGCCACCGAGGTCTTCTTCATGTTGTGCTTCATTTCATTTTGCATAAGATGAATGGGAACCAAAAAAAAAAAATGATGAGCTTGTCAGACAACCCATGGGCCACCCCAGCAAAGCAAGCTTGATCAGGAACGATCCTCTACAGCACCAGACAGAGCATGAAAGCTCAACCATAGCCGTTAATCACGCTCTGACCCACAGGTCATGAGTCATCAACCAAGCTTAAGTGCTTGCCTCCTTTTTGGTAAAGGATGAAGCGGTACGATCCTATAGAACAGATCCTGTTCAAGTAAGGTCGTGCTGCCTGCCTTGCGAGCTGAACTTTTAAGCTGGCTCAACTGCAGTTAAGCAAACGAGGTGGTACTAATCCTGGCAGCGAGTGGTCAGCACAGTGCTTAGCTGGGCCTGCACATTAATGATGTATGACCTGCCATGTGGATTCGGTGGGCCTATTTTATCAGTAGCAACTTTCAGCGTCATTGAAATCTCTTGTTGGGACTCGGGTTAAACACGAGATTTCAGAGTGCCGGGCTACCGGCAGTTATTAATTGGAGAGGATGATGATGGATATTGCCAAGTTACCTCAGTAACACAAATTCAAAGGCTGCTGAAGTCAACGATTATGCAAAGCAGCAATAAATATCACACTTGGGTAAGCATGGATAAAAAGAATGGGAAAAGCTAATAAATATCACACAGTAATTTGGACCAGGTGATCTGGAATTAGGATCAAAGTATCAAACGATCCCCGTCCCCTTCCTACTACGGCCGGGTGCTGCAGCTTCTCTTCCTCCTGAATTCACATATCGCCACTGCCGCACCGATTACGTGATGTAAGGTCCTCTTGCACGCTGTTACAACTTACAAATTGTCATCACCTTGCTCCCTCCACTCTGGTCCAGTTCACAAGCCATGCATCGTCCTCGATCCTGGTCACCGGTTTACGGTTTTGAAAACCGTAAACTGCTCGGTTCTTCCGTAAACAAAAAATAGAGCGATAAACCGTAAAAACCTAGTGAAAACCGTTTTGCTACAGTAACTAGGTTCGGTTTTGTTGAACCGAGCATAAATCGTAAAAACTCCGATTTTCGAACGGTTTACAACGCTTTATGAATCCATGGTCACCGGTTCCCAAGCTCCCACTTCCTGCCTGCCATCGTAAAGCTTCGCTTCAAGCTCACGGAATGCTGATAAATATTCAAACTCACTTGAAGTTCACATAAGCACTCGCGTGAATAGATCGTGACGGTGTGCTTCAACATCATTTTTTTATATATATTGTAACCAAACATTTCTGTATAAATTCTATGCATATCAATGCTCCGGATTTGATCGATTGTGTTTATGTATTAATTGATCAATGATTTTCTACCAATTGAGCAACGAAAGTATTTCTCATGATTAATCTAGCAGTATAAAACTCATATACTACTATTGAACATTATATTTCCATGACGGGTGTAGCGTGCCAATCATCCATTGCGACATCAAGGCATCAAGCCTTAGCCTGAGTCCACTTTCAATGAGAATTTCATAAGCATTAAATGAGGCATCACATCAGCTAAAGTGATGACATGACAAAGTAATTAAGATGAAAGAGATGAAATGAGTTTGAAACTCATTTGACACTGTTTCATATGTATGAAACTTTAATGAAACTCCGAGAACATAAAATTTTATCATAACATATTTTGACCAATCTCATTACAACAGATACATGATAATTTAATGATATAACTTGTCTATGAAATCGTGAGATGAAACTGTACATTGAGGCTAGTCTCGGTGGAGAGTGTCATCACACGATTATCAAAAAGAATTTTTTAAGAACCATGCAGGTGAAGGGTCATGGTGATGACCTTTCATCCCATGACACTCCCCTCTTCTCTCTCATGTCATGTCAGCAAATTTAATGCTCATGACACTACCATGACACTCCCATTAAGACTGGCACTGAGAGTGACTATTTCATCCATTAAATCATATCATCTCTTAATAAGTGTGAGATAAAACTATGATACTGGCCTGACAACATCCTGTTGGACGGCGGCGGCGTCCCGAGGATCACAGACTTTTGGCATCTCCAAGCTTCTCGGGAGCCACCAGGTGCACGCCACGGTTACAAGAACCAGAGGGTACATTGCGCCGGAGTGGCTCGCGTGGAGATGCCCGTGTCTGCGTGGACATCAGAACGGACATGTATAGCTTCGGTGTCGTGTTGCTGGAGATGATATGCTCTCGGAGGCGGCGCCAGACGGAGCAGAAAGCGCGGACAACAGTGACGACTGACGAGACGATCACGCTATTTGAGTGGGCAGAGCGCAGCTGAGTGAGCACCCAGAAGACGGAATTGTTGCTGTATGACATCCGCGACGCCACGGAGGATCCGGAGAGAGTGGAGCGGTTCGCGCACGTGGAGCTGTGGTGCATTTGTTAGTGAGTCTGACCCGGCGCTGCGCCCGACCATGCACCAGATGGTGCGTATGCTGGGGACTAGGAATGATCAGGCGCACGCGATGCACCCTCCCGGCTGCTGCTTGGAATCCTCGTCTCATCTAGGGATTAAATGATATGGGATCAAATCAATAGTGTTGATTTGTCTTTTTTTTTGATTCTAGTGTTGATTTGTCTTAATAGACGATAAATAGCTTCAGCATACGTTAAATTTTTCAGCACGGTCAGAATATCATTGTCTGTTTCATTAGAGTAAAATTCCCATGACATTTGAGAATTAAAAATGATGCCATTTCTTTTTAATAAAACGACATATCCGCTTGATATTATTAATGAAAGATAGACTTTCATGATATTTCTTGTGCCACGTCTCATACTGACCTATTTACACCAGTTACTTTCAAATACATAAGTATACGAAGTGTTAACACTCGTTTGACGTGATTTGTATCCTTGGTTTTAGAAGTGAATTGTAATTGTTTATGATGTATGACTTTATATTAGGTTGTCATTGCTTGCATGTTTTCTACCGTATGTTCTAGGGACTATGGCAAAGTCTGGTGACTCAGTGTTGGATTAGGTTGAAGTGCGGTCTTCTTGTCCAAGTCCTGTATATTTTTCTTACTTTACACTTAACTGACATCTATTTAAATATATTAAGAAAAAAATTAAAAAATAGAATCTAAATATATTGAGATAATATAGTGTCATAGTATTGCACTCACTTGTTTTAGATATGGGTCACCGCATGACTCTTCTTAGTGTAGAGTCATCCACTGTTGTAATTATATTTGCCAACCTCTCTATTTGAATTGGAGAGGAGACCCTTTACCCGGATTGAGTGTCAATCGAAGCTCAAGGACACCACCTAAATATGTTGATCCCCAACATGAGGCCAAAAATGGGTCCAGCCGGCGCCGGAGAAGTTGTTGGCGGTGAGGTCGAGCCGGCAAAGGTGCGGCGGTAGGGAAAGGGAGGACGGGAGTGTGTCGGAGTGGGAGGCGCCGCGTAGGTCGACGACAGATGCGGTGGCCAGCGAGATGGATCTCGGGCAGGGCAACGGATGCGGCGACCGACGCGACCGGCTGGTGGAGTGGAGATCGGGGGGGACCAGCGGGGAGGTCCACAAGCGGGACCTATGGCTAGAATGGAGCTCAAGGGTGGCCGAAGGGGGTGGATCTCGAGCGGAGCCGACGACGAGGGTGGCCAGGGCGTAGGAGGCGGCAGAGGAAGATGGGTTGTCAAGCGAGCTGATGCATGTGTGTGTCGCGAGGCGAGGAGTGCGTCAAATGCATGTCGTGTTTGGATCGTTCATTGGAGATAACCTCATAGAAGACTCGGCAAATTAATGCAAGTAGTTCATAGCTGTAAATATCTTTATCATATTAAATCAAAATGTATATAAATGAGTAATGAAAACTAGCATATTCTAATGTTAACCATTTACCCGTTCATTTTAAAAAATTTCAACACCAACTCTAAAATATATTAAATTACTCGTATGTTATTTATTTTGTAACTAACGTTTTATTATAAAAAATAATGTAACTTTATTTGGATTACTGCAATAGAATGGTATAAATGTAACTGCAATCTAAAAAATGTTTATAGCTGTAAAATCGGGTACATAAACAAACATATGTTTTAATTTAATTAAAATGATGTCTAAAAAAAGATAAAATTAACCACTTATATCACATTGAATCATAATAATAAGAGCATGCAAGTGTGAATGTGAGAATTCAGGAGGAAGCACTGCAGCATCCGGGATCCGGCCGTAGTAGCAAACTAGCAAAGGGAGGGGGATGTTTGATCCTAATTCCAGATCACCTTGTCTGAATCACTTGCTGATATTTATATTTTCCCTCTCTTTATCCTTGCTTTCCGAGGTGCATGAAGCGTTTGTTCTGTTCAACAGCTTTGTATATTCGATGACTTCAGCAGCCTCTGAAATTGTGTTCTACGCAAACAGGGACGACGCGACACTTTTAGGTGGTCCTACCTCGACGTTTTGCTGCCTCTCCCTCAACATGGCGTCTCGTAGCCCCATCATCCCGATCACCGCATCTGATACCGATACACCAAACTTGGCAACCATCTCAACCTTGGACATGCTCTCCCCAACCCCCTCGTCGCCCTGCCGCTTGCCGTCCCTGCCGGCGAGCGCTGCCGACGCCGGCGCGTCACGCTTCTGGTCACGTTGGTTGATGCCCTTCTTCTGTGGGGGTGGGCGACGTGCCACCGGCAGCGGTGGCTCGTCATCCTCGTCGCTATTGACGCGTCTCCTCCTATTCTCCCTGTGCAGCAGGAGCAGGCCGAGCGATCCGTCCGGGTGGAAGTGCTCGTCCACCTCCAGCCCCGGGACGGGCTTCCCTTCCTTGCCTCTGACCAGCTTCCCGGCCCCGTCGAGCAGGGGCTGCCTCGGCAACGCCCGCGACCGGAACGCCCACAGCTCGATCTCCACGTCGCGCGTCCACCTGCCCCTGCCGTCGAGCACGAGGCCGTTCCACTTGAGGAAGTCGCCCCACCCGGAGATGAAGCGGTACCCGCTGTTGGAGTCGAGGAACTTGCACGTGAGCGTGTGCCACCGCTCGCCGTCGCGGTCCAGCGCCGCCACGAACAGGCCCACGTGCTTGTCCTCCACGCGCCGCATCTCCAGCGGCGAGAAGCACCGCGTGATGGGGCACCCCGCCATGCTCTCGCGCTTGCACGACACCAGCAGCCGGTTCTGGTTCGGGCACACGTCGCTCTTCTCCAGCCGCTTCCGGTACACGAACCAGGGCCGCGTCGCGCCCAGCTCCGCGAGCCGGGCGCGCACCTCCCCGCCCAGCACGGCCTCGGCGTGGTCCGGCGCCGCCACGCCCGCGCTCAGGGGCGCTTGGTGACGGTGGAGGAGGAAGCTTTCGTTGAACCGTGTGCCGCTTCGGATCCCGTCGTGCATGAGCTTCTGCTTATTCTTCACGGGTGGCTGATCGACGGGGCTGGTCTCTGCCGTGGCTTTCCACTTGCCCTTGCTCAAACGCAACTTCTCGGCTTCGGACACTGCGGCCGCCGCTGGCACCGAGCCCTGATGGCGAGGAACCGGAGCCGCGCGGCCTTCCGCTTCTTCAGCGTCTTTCCTCTCGGGGCGGATACAAGCGTCAATCCGTTTCATCTTGGGCAAAGGGGAGTATGAATCATCGGGGTCTCCGTGAGGGACACTCCTAGCTATTATCGTTCCATGCCCTCTTCTTCAACGGCAAGAGCGACATCTCGAGACGGTCGCCGCCATTGCATTTTTCCTTTCCCGGTTCCCTGCGTGTGGCGCCGCCTATGTGTCCGGTGCCCCGGTCAGCGTCGGCATGGAAGCTGGGTTCTTTGGGAGGCGTTGAGCCCTCCACCATTGCGGCTACACCTGTTGACACCTCCATCGGGATAGGAGAAGAAGCCCAAGAAGAGCCAGGTGATTTCTCTTGAAGAGCCATCGGCATCTGAATATTTTTATCTTGCAATTGCAAGGGAGATCCTTACGACCTCGATTACACGTCGGCTACGAAACCGGAGCGGAATCGGGTCTCTTCCTCGCAAGAGCCCCGTCTGAAAGTTATTGGATTATATTACTATATCATATATTGTGATTAAAAGAAATGGAGTCGGTCACGCTGCTTAATTTCTTCCAACTCCAATTCCAAGGCTGCCTGCATGAGTCCCATACCTCGCCGCCAACGTGAATCTGGTGCGCTTGGGCGGCCACAGCCGAAGGATTTGCATATATGCGGTGCGCCAACAAACCAGTGCTCTGGAGTAAAGGTTGCCAGGAGAATTCGCGCTTACGAATTTCATTCCCAATCAGAATCCAAGTTGGAGTTGTAGTCTAACTGACAGCAGGCCGCTAAATGGATGCTCACCACCCGGCGGCCCGGCGGGACCTCAGAAGGATGTGTGTGCTTCCTTACCCAAGTTTAAAAACATCATAAACTAAACTTTAAAATTAAAAACTGATCACAACTTGGTGTTTGTTAGAGCATCTCCAAGAGCTCCCCTCCAACACCATCCCCTCTTTTCTCTTGTAGGGGATCCCTCACCATCATTTTCAGGATTTTAGAGGAAGTTACTCCAGCAGTTCCCCTACATCACCATCCCCTCTTTCTCCCCTCACAGTCACTTACACATGGGCCCTACTTCCATATCTCTCTCTCTCTCTCTCTCTCTCTCTCTCTCTCTCTCTCTGCGCCGACGGGAGGCGGGAACAGGCCGACGAGGGAGGCACCGATGGGGCGGGAGCACATGGCGTTGGATAATTTCAATTTGAATTTAGAAGAGCATGCTATATGGAGCTATATCTAGGGTTCTTCAGAGTTTTCCACAAAAAAATGTCTATCTTAAATTAATTGGAACTACTTTAGCCTCCCCATGTTCAAATGGATGTGGCAACCTTGCCACAAAAGCAGACTCAAGTTCTTTTTCTGGCTAGCACTTAGAGATCGATCAAATACAAGGAACTTGCTGAGAAGGAAAAAGGCAGCTGCCAGATTATAATTGTGTCCTTTGCCCCAATCGTGAGGAAACCTTAATGTATCTACTGTTGAATTTCAAAAAACAACAACTACTATTTGAATGTCCATTCAACACACAATGTTGGTCTCATTTGGGTATTGTATGGAATGTAAACCTATCTCCAGATGGCATGCTGGTACAAGCAAGAAGAAACTTCAACTCAAAAAGTTTTAGCGAGGTGTTCATAGTGGGATGTTGGTCCATTTGGTGCCATAGAAACAAGGTTATCTTTGATAATGCAACAGTCTCATTGCAACAATGGAAGTTCTTTTTCAAGAAAGAGATGGAATTGGTGGCTTTGAAAGCTAGACCAAGTTTGAAATTTAGTTGATGCTTTTGTATGTAATCTTCCTTCATAGAGAGTTAGCTTTTTAGGGTCTTCTCTTTGAGCCTACACAACTGTTTTTTGTACATAAACCTTTTTTTAATATAAAAATAGGTAGGGGCCTTCCCAACTGACTTTGGTAAAAAAAACAACATGGAAAAATCATCCAAACAAATAGGATATTGAATCAATAAAATAATATGTTGGGTTCTTAAAAGGAATATAAAATTAAACATATTGAATCCGTAAAATAATATTTAATGAATCTGAAATGATTTTTTTAAAAGAAAACAATTGAAATATGGAGAATTGTTGTGGGACACTTCAAAATCATGGTTCTAATTGTATCACACTGTAAGTCTTGAATTTAGCAGAACAAACAACAAATTCTTGTCTTTTTGCATTGATGGGGAAAGTGATATTTCCAAAAACAAAAATATCTCCTTGCACAAGTTACAAATTGAAACTGATACTTGCTCTATTCTCTACCCATGTTCTTTTTTTAAAAAATAAATCAACAAGTATTTAAATAATATTTTATTGAGAATAATATTTATTTTTTTGAAAATGAAACTTCATAAACCGTTAAAAAATTAAAAGAAGATAACACATGGATAAAATAAGAAACAATGTATTTTTATGCGAAGCTTCCATTTCTAGTGTATTTCTTGTTATAAGATAAAAAACTATGAAAATTTGGAGTGTGCTACAACCAATTCAAGGCTTACATTGTACGACAACTAAAATCACGATTTTATAGTGTCCCACAACAATTTTCGCTATCATAAAAGGGATCAATGATTACAATTAATTTTAAGGATTAACCGGCAAATAGCCATACGCGTTATCATACCCTCATGGAGCTGACATCCTCTCATGTCGTCATATCAATATGTCTTGTTGCAATAACAAGCTTCCGCCAATCGAAATAAGGTGAATATGTTCTCGTACAATGTGGTGGGTGACATAAAAAAAGTACAAAGGTCATATGCAAAACTATGGAATCAAAAGTCATCACCCATACCCACAACAATAGATTAGCAAATCCAGAGTACTAGTTTGTAGGACTGGGCAAAAAATCCGAAACACGAACACCGAAACCGAAACGGAAACCGAATCGATATAACCGGTATTTTACTTTATCGGTTAACAGAAATATATTTCGGTTACTAAAATTGAGTAATTAGGTTAACCGAAATTATTTATATGTTTAATATTACAAACCCGAATTAACCAAAATAACCGAACTTCTTTTACATCATACTTTAGAAACTATTTGTTTGTTTTGCTATGTGCATAATTGTCAATTATCTAGAAGAAGGATTGGTCTACAAAGATTTCATTACCACTCAACATCATATATATTAGTATTTATGACTAGTTTGGGCCTACGGGAGTCCCACACCTCGCCGCCAACATGAATCCGGTGCTTGGGCCACCGTGGAAGGATTTGCATAGGCGTGCCAACAAATCCAGAATACTAGTTTGCATACGCCAGTTTCGTAGCCAGCGTGCCCAAAAAATCCAGAGTACACCAAATCAAATTTCACTCCCAATCAGAATCCAAGTTGGAATTGTAGTCGAACTAACAACCGACGCTAAATGGACACCTACCACCCGACCGGGCGAGAGGTCGCAAAAATACTTGTCAGGGATTTCGGTTTAAAAAATCATATACTAAACTTTTAAAACAACTTTGTGTTTGTAGTAACCAAACCTTTGAAGCAAGACCTCACAAACCTATACATGTTGATCTAATATAAACTGAATATTATTTGCACATTAGTAAATTATAATTTAGATGAATAAGTAATAATTTAACTCATTATTTTGAAATATTTAGTCCACAAATAGAAATGTTGGATCTATATTTAGTGTTTTTTTACCAATGAGAACAACTCATACATTCACGTAATCACCCATATGAACAGATGCATAGACACATTGCACCTAAGAGAACCTCCAAAAGACTACGTCTGGATCTTGAGATTCTCAAAGTCATGACAATCTGTTACAAAGAACCTAACGAGCTGAACTACACTCAGTTTCATAGAAAGATTGACTTAAAATGGAGAAAAACCATCCAAACAAATAGGAATGTTAAATCAATAAAAGAATATGTTGGTTCAGAATAAAACTTTGCAATTAAATAAATAGAAATAAAATAAATGTAAAATATCCAACATATCTGAAATGATTTTTTTTAAAAATAACCAATTTAAATATGGAAAACTGTTTTGGGACACTTCAACATCATGGTTTCATAATTGTATCATACTGCAAGTCTTAAATTTAGCAAAATGAAATATAAATTCCTATCTTTTTTTACATTGATGGCTCACTAAAGAGTGGCAAAAGTGATATTTCTAAAACCAAATCTATCTCATTGTGCAACTTATAAATTGAAACTCATACATTTCTCTATTCTCTGCAAACTTTGAAAAAACGAGTCTAAAATCAGAATTGTCCTGCAAAAGAAGGGCAGTTTTGCAATTGTCCCTAACATATTTGGTTTAGTATTTGCACAAAAAAATTTAAATAAGACGAATGGTCAAAGTTGATTTCAAAAAGTCAAGAACCACATTTTCAATGGGATGGAAGGAGTAATTAATAAGAACTAAGATCATCATGGACCAATGAACTAGCTCGTACCCATCACCGAGAAAAAAAAAAGGAAAAGAGAAGCATGGCATTACCCTCTCTCTCTCTCTCTCTGGCACACGGCACAAAAGCTACGCTTTTTTCTGATAAAAGATGACCACAAACTAATTTCTGGATGAAAATACCCTCTCTCCATCTTATTCCTCTCTTTTCTCTCCTCTCTTTCCAGCAGAAGCATCATCGCACCGTGCGCTGCCGCCGAGTGCCCTGGCCGAAGGGCCGCACGTAGCCGCCGAGCATGAGGGTTGTGTGCCGCCGAGCACCCCGGTTGTGTGTCCCGACCGGATCCTGCAATCTAACCAAGGTTTGCGCACCGTCGCTGGGCAAGGACCGTACGCTACCGAGCGCCCGGCTGGGGCTGCACCACCATTGAGTGCCTCTATTGGGCGTCGTGCGCTGCCGCTCCGCGCCCTCGCTGCTGCAGGCTAGGGAGGTGCCGCTTCCGCGCGCTCACAAGCGGCAAGGGAGCTCGCGTCCTCGCTCGGGGTGGCGCAAGAGCCCGAGGCGGCGGGCAGAGGAGTTCGGGAGAGAGGGAAAGAGATGAGAGAGAGGAGAGAGGGAGAGAAAGATGGGAGAGAGCATTTTCATCCAAAAATAGGTTGTAGTCATTCTACCGGAAGAGAGCATTTGGTTCGTAGTCATTTTAACGAAGCTCCTCGGCTTTGTGGTCAAAATACTAAAATATCCTTGTCGTGCATGGAGCATGCAGCAGCTGCATGTACGCGACGGCATGTGGTGGTGGACACGAGAGTACCGGACACCACCGCAAGCGACGCACTTTTTGGTTTTCTTCTCCTTATGTCAAGATCGGCACGAAATATCTCACGATGCACAAAGTAAGCGTGGCGCACTCACCAGCGATGATTCCCATGTGTTAGAGTGCGTCCCGACTCGTCGTATCCACGAGCTCCTGCCGCCAGCCCAGGTCACATTGGGCTCTACCAAATCATAGGCCCAGCCGAAGTCCCAACCAAGGTCCTGGGCCACCTCAACCCAAAAGACTAGCCCGATAGGTGAGGATCCCTCCACCTTATTAGTTGGCTATTCCATCATCAATATTCGATGTGGGACTAAACCCAACAATATCCCCCATCACACATCGGGTGGCCCCATCTCCCCTTCACATCCGGATGGACACCCCTCCGACAGCCCGTTAACCATGTGGCCCAGGAGATCTAATCCGACGGCCCGATATCCGTGTGAGGTCCCCGAGATGTTTCAGGTTTCCGACCATGGCTCGATACCACTTGTTAGAGTGCAGCCCGGCTCGTCGTACCCACGAGCCCTCGCCACCAGCCCGAGTCATATTGGGCCTACCAAACCATAGGCCCAACCGGAGTCCCAACCAAGGTACTGGGCCACCTCAACCCAAAAGACTAGCCCGATAGGTGATGATCCCTTCACCTTATTAGTTGGCTTCCCATCATCAATATCCAATGTGGGACTAAACCCAACAATCTCCCCCATCACACATCGGGTGGCCCCATCTCCTCTTCACATCCGGGTGGACACCCCTCCGATAGCCCGATAACCCCATGTGGCCCGGAGATCTAATCCGACGATCCGATATCCGTGTGATGTCCTCGAGATGTTTCCTGGCCATGGCTCGATACCACTTGTTAGAGTGCAGCCCGACTCGTCGTATCCACGAGCCCTCGCCGCCGGCCCGGATCACATTGGGCCTACCAAATCATAGGCCCAGCCGAAGTCCCAACCAAGGTCCTGGGCCACCTCAACCCAAAAGACTAGCCCGATAGGTGATAATCCCTCCACCTTATTAGTTGGCTCCCCCATCATCAATATTCGATGTGGGACTAAACCCAACAATACGATATCCGTGTGAGGTGGCCTATCCAAGCATAGGCCCAGCCGAAGTCCCAACCAAGGTTCCGGGCCACCTCAACCCAAAAGACTAGCCCGATAGGTGAGGATCCCTCCACCTTATTAGTTGGCTCCCCCATCATCAATATTCGATGTGGGACTAAACCCAACAATGTCCCCCATCACACATCGGGTGGCCCCATCTCCCCTTCACATCCGGGTGGACACCCCTCGGACAGATCCGTTAACCATGTGGCCCAGGAGATCTAATCCGACGGCCCGATATCCGTGTGAGGTCCCCGAGATGTTTCAGGCTTCCCGACCATGGATCCGATACCACTTGTTAGAGTTTCCGGCATATGCGGAAGCAAGAACGGATCCATCAAGACATACGATGCTAGAACACGGACGACTCTTTTCATGTGACACACAAGGAGTGGTTCTCTTCATACAAGTCGGGTGATTTTGGCAATGCTTATTTGGGAGATGACAGGGGACTCCCTGCTATTGGATTAGGTGAGATCAAGATCAAGATGCAGGATGAAGATGAACAAGTTCTTAAAGGTCTTAAGCATGCGCCGAGTTGCGGAGGAATCTAATTTCGCTTGGGGCTCTACATCGTGATGGTTTGGTGATCCGGATCGAGTCGGATGGAAAAACCATGAAGATCATGAAGGGAGACAAAACTGTGATGATAGGAGAGAGAATGACATCTAATTTGTACAAGCTACAAGGTTGTTCCGTTGCAGATGGAGTCATGGAAGATGGAGTTGCAAGGATGGCGGTGTTCTCTTCGGGCGGCGAGTCTAAGGCATTGGACTCGTCGGGCGGTTCACCGTGAGCTGCAAAGTCTACAACTCAAGTCTGTGTACATGGAGGATGGCGCATGACGGCTTCGGGATGGTGGAGTATTCGCCAAGGTGGAGTTTGTTGAATATGTGTCGAATACTATGTATGAGTTTGGTTACGCTTAGGACTTCGAGTTGTACTAGCGGTAGGGTGTAGAGTTTGTGTCGAACTCTGTAACCGGGCTCCTCATAAATATGAGAGGAGAGCCGCTATTGTAACCATGACGACATAGCGATAGACTCGCAGGGAGGAGGCGGCGACTCTCGCCGGGACCTCGTAGCGGTCGGTATTGCATATTGGGGAGGAGCGCCCGTAGTCATGCCCCGGGGATGTAGGCTTCGGCTGAACCTCGTTACCAAACATCGTGCCTCTTGAGTCGTTTGTGTTCTAGCATCGTATGCCTTGATGGATCCGTTCTTGCTTCCGCATATGCCGGAAACTCTAACACCATGGTCCTAGCCGCAGTTCTG
Organism: Chloris gayana; assembly: GCA_031894775.1. Lineage (NCBI taxonomy): Eukaryota > Viridiplantae > Streptophyta > Magnoliopsida > Poales > Poaceae > Chloris > Chloris gayana. Next base: position 58,780 of record JAUNZO010002656.1, read on the forward strand.
TGAGAGCGGAGCTGAGATGAAGCATGATAGTGTTGGTGTTATGTCGCACCAGCGCGCGAGCGTCAGCCAGCATACACGCTTCGTGTTTTTCTTCTCCTTATGCACAAAGTAGGCGTGGCGCACTCACCAGCGATAATCCCTATGTAGGGATGGCAACGGGTACAAATCCGTCGGGTTTTAGTCACCCATACCCACACCCATTATAATCAAATTATACCCATACCCATACCCATATCTATGACGGGTCAAAGTTTCACCCCATACCCATACCCGTCGGGTATTCGGGTACCCATCGGGTTTTTATATCCATGATACTTCAAATAAACTCTTGATACTTTCATAAATTTTAGCAAATTAATGAGAACTTTGTCATGCACGTGCACAAAATAATATCAAACATTTATCTAGTAAATTTTTATAGTGTTAATAGGACATTAGAGTTACAACAAAGTAAGAAATTCACGTTATTAATTGCAATTAATATACAATTGTCGGGTTTGCGGGTATACGGGGATGGGTTTATGGTTCCCATACCCAAACCCATGTACCTATCGGGTACAAAATTTTACCCATTTATATACCCACGGGTACGACATATGTCCCATATCCGTCCTCTAATAGAGTTTTTACCCATCAGATTTCGAGTATCGGATACCCATTGCCATCCCAATCCCCATGTCCTAGCCGCGTATCTGTGAGGAGGGAGCTGAGTGTTGCGCATCAGCGCGCGAGCGTTAGCCAGGAGCACTCAAGGTCTCAAGCAACACTCCCACCGAATCAGTGCCGACTGCATACTATACTCTGTTCCAGAATTAATGTGGTTGTTGATCTTTTTTTTGTTATATTTGACTATTTATTTTATTCAATAAATTTAAAAATGTTATATATTTTGTTGAAATATATTTTATCACTAAAGAAGTTTAAAATATAGCTTATAATTTCTTATATTTAAAATAATATTTTGAATAAGACAATGGAAAAAACTAACAGCCATAATAATTTTGAAACGGAGGATAAGCTCTTTTTTGCATCAAAAGGGGCGGGTCGTTAGGCTCATCGTGCTGGTGCTTCTGGAGCCACGCGCGACGGTCTGATCATTCATCTATTTCAGAGAGTCCAGAGTGTTAGGCTTAATGAAACACTGCCTGCAGTAGTTGCACATTACTGTTTCTTTGTTTTCCAGGATTAGTAACGGAAATATTAGTTGTACATTCTGCCGTGTCAACCAAAATTGTTTGGCCCCTTCGGTAGGTCTTGGTTATCGGCGCATGATTCTAGGGATATGGCGTTAAAACCCAGGCAAGCTTGTTTGATTTACCGATTTTATGATAACATGTTTAACATTTTTTTAAGGAAGAATATGCAGCTTTTACTGCGTAGCAGCTGATGGCACATATTTCAGCCTTTCCAGGGCGCTTGTGTTACTTGTTGAGCACTATAAATAGTACTTAAACTAGAAATTCGAAGCAACATCTTGTCGCTAGGAGCCTTCCAAAGTCTAATGGAGGCAGTCTACAAAACCATCGTGGAAATAATTGCCATCAGAACTCTATCTTTCTTGATCGACAAATCCTCAAAACTGAGAATACCATCCACGGATGACCAGAGTGCACGCCTGCAACGGCTACTCCTTCGTGCCCGTGTCATCGTCGAGGAAGCTGAGGGGCAGGACATCACAAACCAAGCCATGGTTCATCAGTTAAACATATTGAGAAAGGAGATGTACAGAGGTTATTACACGCTTGACAACTTCAAAGTTCAGGAAGGTGAACAAACCAAGGTCAATGATCATGAAGTGAGTCATTATTTTTCCCTGTCTAAATTTAATCCTGCCAAGCGCCTCTTTTTCTCCAGAAATACGCATGACAGAGAAAAACTGCAACAAGTGCTTGAAAACTTAAATAGAATCATCAGTGATATGAATGAATTTAATGGATTTCTGGCTAACTATTCTCCGATAAATCGTCAACCATACAGTATGCACCTTTTTCTTGACAAGTGCATGTTTGCTCGTCAAATGGAGATGGAAAGGATCATGAACTTTTTGGTCCGCCCAGTGCCTTGTGGTATAGAAAGGGTGGATGTCCTACCAATTGTTGGGCCACCAGCTGTGGGAAAGAGCACCCTAGTTTCCCATGTCTGCATCAACGAAAGAGTACGCAGTCTCTTTTCTCAAATTATGTTGGTCACTGAAGATGATCTGAGAGACCAAAGCCTGAATACTTTCATTGATAGCCGTGTGGCCATGGACCAGAACAATGCATCAAATGGAAACAAGGGGATGCTAATTATCATTGAATTGCCAGAGGATATCAACAAAGATACATGAAAAAATATACATTCGACTTATGTTGGTAGTAAAATCATAATCACAAGCCGATCAAGTAAAATCACTGAGTTTGGTACTACACCAGCCCTGATATTGAATTATCTAACCCGAGAAGCTTTTTGGTACTTCTTCAAGGTTGTCATATTTGGCAGTGCAGATCCTGAGGAACAACCAAAAATGGCATCAATGGCCATGGAAATTGAGATGGATTTAAATGCATCCTTCGTATGTGCAAACATGATTGGTAGCATCCTAAGGTCAAACCTCAACACTGAATTTTTGCCTAAAGTACTTCAATCTGTAAGGATGTGTGTCAAAATGAACACGTCGAAATTTGGTGAACATCCATGTTGTCTAATGCGGAAAAATAAACCAACATTCTTCAGAAGAATGGAAAGTGGCAATTATTTTCTGGTAAATAATCACTACCAAATAAACTGTGATCAGGGGAAGTTCCCAAGTTAACATTCGAGGATGTCCTATTTGGAAGAGTGGAATGCACAGGGAGAATAAACGTCCTGGGATGGAGGTCTCAGATACCACCACATAAGAACTACATTTTCAGCTGCGACATACTAAAGCCATGTCGTATGGTGCTATAAAAAGGCCCATAGGAAGAAGACAGCTTGAGAAAGGTGTTAGTTGATTTTTAACATAAAGAAAGATGTCCCATGCTTGATTTTGTACTGCAGTGAGATTTTCAAGACTTCACTTTTGTGTAGGTCATTTTTTAATCTATAATCCGTAATATCTATATAAGTCATACCCTCTAGGGAAAGCTCATGCATTGCTGCGGGAAGAGTGAAATTATTTATGGGTTTGGTTTGTGTCAATTGTTTTTTTAACTTTAACTGATTATAGCATAAAAAAGTCACACAAAGGTTGACATGTGAAAACATTTTTATTATATTTATCTTGCAAAAAACTATAATGGTACAATCTTTTCTGTCTTAAATAATTCATTTTAATAAACATTATTAGTCGAACTTAAAAAATATTGACTTTGACTCAATCAAAAAATGTATTTCCAGACGGAAAAGTGGTGGAGCTATGTTGAATGCTGTGGCTGAAAGAAATGTTATAGAGGCTATATATTCATAACCCTACACCTCTTTCAGCTTAACCTATCATTAAGAAAAATTCACACTAATTTATGCTTGATGTATCAAGAGAAAACAAACATTTGGCACGATGAGTAACTAAAATTTTAATAAATAGTTTTCATGGACTGTCATGTACTCATAGCTGTCATATTTACGTTTGGTACTTTTAGATGCTTGTGTATTAGAAGTGTAGTCAAGCCTTTGGCACGATGAGTAACTAAAATTCGTATAACTATTGTTTAGCATATCCTAGTTTTTAGTGAATACATGTTTATTAACTTTTTTTCATAATGTATCATTCATTATATATAGTTTGAGTTGTCATTGTTGACCCTCTTGTTTAGTAAAACTTAGTCTCTAAATTTGTACTCCATCTGTTCCAAAATTATTTTCATTGTTGACTTTTTAGTTATATGTGACCATTATTCTAATTGAAGTTATTTTAAAAATTATAAGTAATTTTATTACGGTTTGTTTAAACACAAAATAATTTTGAAATATAACTTATAATTTTATAGATTTGAAGAAATTTTTTATTAAGACGAATGATCAAGCATAACTTAAAAGGTCAACAGTGATATCAATTTGAAAGGTGAGAGTCCACTTTAAGGACATGGTTAGTCTTGTGACGCCATGTCGAGTTAGGATCAAGCAGGAGTTCCTTGCTTGAGTCCTATGTAGTTTTCTTTCTTCACACTGAATGAAATGTGTCAGAGCACATATTAGAAAAAATTACTCCCGGGCCAGTTGAACGGAATGCAATCAGGCCAACGAGTGCAAATTTGAGGAACACTTTGTCATTGCTTCCTGCAAACTTTCTCAATACATCATTCAATGCAAATGCGCTCGAGGCCCATTAGTTTCCTGTTGTTCTGAACCTGCGATGTCCTTCCAGTTTTCTGAAGAGAGTCGTGCCGTATTGCCAGTTGGCACTGCAATCCGGCGTGACTATATTTGACAAGCTTGCAGCCCCGGCTGCATCCAAAGCTTGCATCTTGTCTCTTAAACCAAAAGCTGTCACCGCATTTAGCAAACGAACAGACCGCCGGTCAGATGTGAGTAAAATGAGCATAAATCAAACGGTCTCTGAATTTGAGAAGTTTTCTGGTCCAAAATAATAGTCATTATTTTTTCTCAACTAATGGTTATTAGTTGTAGGATAGTTTAGTAATTCCACTAAAAATGATGAATTTATTATTGAATAAAGTGTCGGACCTTAAACTTGTTCGCCTGTGTCACTTTGGTCCATCAACTCTCAAAACACGTATTAGCCCTTCCTAATCTTAATTTGGATCACACTAGAGGTCCAATGATGCTCGAACCCGCTACTGTAGATGACATGGCAGATCCGACGTGTAAAGGCCCGGCCGAAACAGTGCACAATTTGGTTTCCTCGAGGCAGCAAACAAAGGAAAACGATCTGTTAGGCGACCAGAGACGGTGCTCGGCTCGTTAGGTGGCCAGAGGCGGCGATGCACAAAAAGGTTGTTCGGTGAGGAGTAGAGACCGTGTGGAGGCGAGTTAACCTGTCCAAGCAGCACCTGTCGTATCGGAAGATGGTGGCCAGATTGCGGCTGCAGTGAGAAAGGGCACCCTTGTATGGTGAGTTAATCTAATCTTTATCGCCTTGTCTTCCCTTCACATTAGTAGCCCTATGTTTATCTCTAAATTTCTTAATATGCACATTTTCTTGTCTCTAAATTATAATGGAAATCTGCATAATGGTAAGCATCTCAGTTCAGCATGCTATCTCAACCTCAAGGGTCATTGCCAGACTCCCAAATCATCCTCGAGAACAGACCCCAGCAAGTCCTGCTCCACTTACAACATGCTCCAAGGAAGGCAAAGTTGCTACCGCCAAGGAGAGAAGTGGCGCAGAATGATGGCATAACAGCAGCCACGAAGAAGGCCGGGGCAGTGAGAACCAAGAAGACCGGACCTGCACCTGGAACAAACTGATCACAATAGTGAAGTTGGAGTTCTATACAAACTATAGGTGCTTCTATGAATGACTGATAGTAGTTTTTTTTTTTTTTTTGAAAGGCGCCACCATGGCGCTGCCTTCACAGGAGGCAAGTGCGGGACGGGGCTCGAACCCCCGCCAGCACAGACGCAACCATGCGTCTTTGCCACTGGGCCACAAGCCCATCCGCAACTGATAGTAGTTTTCTTGCAACAGAAATTACTTTTTGTTCCGCCTTATTTCATTGGAAAAGATTGATGGTTTTGCACTTATGAAACTATCAGATTTCTAAGCTGCCATTACAAAAAAAAACTCAATTGGTCGTTAGATGCCTTACTTTTATGTCAGCATTCTATCATTAACCACTGATTTACAAACCTGAATTTATCGATCTCTTGAAGTCTGAAATTGTCACATTGACTTTCTGCCAAACTGGAATGCAATTACATTGAATCGATAAATAATAGTTTAATTGATGAAGACTCATTTATCAATCTGTCATCATGTAACTAAGTACAGGCAACACCATTCGCATAGAGAAGTACATGCAAAACGTCCGTTGGAAACACAGGGGCCTCAGTGCAAATTACTTGTGTCTCAATTGGTGGTAAGGCTATTCCCGAGTGGTCTCTTTCATTTCACGTTTTCTAAGTGTAACACGTAAGTTTTCTAGTTTTATTCTGTGAAATGAAAGTGCATCTCTCAGTGCACTATTTCATTTCCCAGTTTCATAGGCTGCATGAGACATTAAATGATCGCATAGGTATACCAATAAGGATTCGCTTTTCTCTGCATATGAAAGGAAAAGAGTCTTAATGGACCTTTCATTCTCCTTTCATCAACTTGGAAAGAGTGTCACTACCCTTTCATCCTAATGAAAGGCTTTCCTTCTCTTTCATAATTAATACCATGTCATGTCACCATTTTTGCTGATGTGTCATTTAATTAATATCAAATGAAAGACCCACCGAGAATGGCCTAATACAACTTCAGGAAGGCCCTTTACACGTCACATGCGCCATGTTAGCTAGGGTAGTGGGTTTAGACCCGATTGGACCTCTCATGTGATCCAAATTAAGATTAGGGAGGACTAATATGTGTTTTGAGATTTGATGGACCAAAGTGACAAAGCCGGACAAGTTTATGGTGCAGCTGTGCACTTTACTCTCTATTATTTATATACATTTTTTGTTAATTGCACACAAAATTGATTAACTTAATAATGATGATGAATTAGGTTTATTATAAATGTATCATAAGAAAAATGTATAACAATTGACTAACTTGTTAATAATGATGATCTTTGTTTATTATAAATATATTATTTTGATGATATTGCCCTTAGTAATAACCATTAGCTGTTAATTTCTGAAATTAAATCTAAATTATTGGATCCAACTAATGACCAGTAGTTGTAAAAAATAATAACTGTTATTTTAGACCAGAGAACTCATCCTGAATTTTTTTATAGGAATTGGAAACTTCCAGTTCCGGAAGCCGAGGTATTTAAATAATACCGCCCCAACGACATTTCAAGAAGACTTTTACGCACGGATCTATAAAATTCCCGAACCCCAAAAAATAAACTTACTGTGACTAATAATATGCATTAAAGTCGAAGGAATACAAAACAACGTCACGCTACTACAATTACGCTCAATAGTGGCGGACTTAAAAGGGCCTCGGTGGCGGATGTCATAAACGCCACCGATGCCCTGTCACTATTTACAACGAAAATTAGTTGCGGTCTAGCGACCGCGACTGCCCGTCCGAGGCGCTTAGCCTAATAGGACGCCGGTGGCGGTCCCCAGCTGGGATCCGCCCTAGACGCCATCACCCGACGTGGGAGGAGGAGGCGCCGCTGCGGGTGGAGGAAGAGCCACCGCCGGAGGAGGAGGAGCCACCGTGAAGAACTCCTCCACGACGGCGGCCAGCTTCTTCAAGCCGTCGCCGATCCAGCGGCACGGAGGAGCTGAAGCCGCCGGAGGAATGGGGCGGCCGTTCGGCGGGTCGTTCGCGAGGAGCATCGCCGTCCGGCCCGAGGAGTGTCCGTTGCTCCTCGCACGGCCCCAAGAGCGGCGACCCATGGCTGGAGGCGAGAGGAGTACAGAAGGAGAGGAGGAGGAGGAATGGCGGCGCCGCCACCGACCTAACCCTAACCCTAGGTGGTGATGCGGCGCGTGGATAAGTGATGGTGTGGCATGTTGCACCCCCCCCCACACCACCACCACCACCACGACGTCACCACCTATTTATAGGAGGGTGCGGTCGGCTTTGACGGACTGGATTGTCCAGCCGGTAGCTAAATTGGCTATGGCCCTTAGCCGTGGGCCTAACAGGTTCCACTACTGCCGGCTAGATGGTAGCCGCGGGCCTATGCCACGCATTGTCGCAGACACCATAAGGGACCGCCACAGTGGCCAAATGGACTTTCGCCGCTATAATGGGTTATTCTAGTAGTGTCAAACTCTGCCTTTCTACAAACAGATATGTGCCACTTTCTATTACCCGGATCTCTTGTAGCATCACAACGCGCTTCCCGACTTTGGGCTCGACAGTGGACACACCACGACGTGGATGAACAGGTGGCCGGTGAAGGGCTTCTCGGGCTTTAAGACAGCTCGGGATGTGACAATCAACGCGAATTTTGTCCGGTCCCTCGTACGTACACCTCCCGAACTGTTCCCACGGCGTCAACTACCGTCGAATCTTATGGCCTCACATGTGTTGTCTCCGAAAAGTCGTGCCTCCTCCTTTAGCGATGAAAGTGATACAAACTATATTAAAAATGGGACCTACGTAGTTACAAACTAAAAAAATGTTGTGACGCGCAATTCTCTTTCATAAAACTATAAATGGATTTGATGATTAAAAATTTCTTAAAAAGATAAAAGTATTTAAAAATTGTGGATTGGAATTTGGAACATTAAAACTTAAATTTAAATCCTGCTTTTTTTAAATAAGAAGAAAAATCGACATGATAGCAAGTTAACAAATGCTTATATTTTAGAATAGAAAATATGAAGATAACAGTAATTTAACATAAAGTGTACACTACAAATAGTGTAATTAATTTTATTGAGGTGGTCACCACAAGTGGTGAAAGTATGAAAGAAGAAGAAGAAGAAGAAGTACACAAACAGCAACAGTATAACAGTCAACTTCTAGATAGGAAAAAATGGAAAAAAAAAAGAGCTAAAAACAAAAACAATATACTCCTCCTTGCCTTTAGTCATGTCGTTTCATACAAAGACAATGGCCTAAAAATGCACTAGATGAACAAGTCTGAACGGCATGAATTAAGGAATGGAGGAGTAACATATACTGGTCCCAAATAGACCTGAAAGATAAAAATGTAGTCATAAAATAAAAATAAGTAAATAACCAAAACATCAGGGTTGTGTGTATATTTGAACGACAGACCACGCTGACAACCAACTCAATATAAAATATAGAATCTAATTACAACCATCCTATAAACAACAATAACCCAACAAAAATAAAAACAAATTGCATGTCTGTTTTGTGTGTGTTTTTAATGAATATTTATTGACATGCGAGTATATAAGTACTCCGAGCAGAGATTAAAAAGAATTCAAAGGCAGTCACGTGGACCGAAGCATTTTGGGCAGGGCCCGAACTCCCCTAATAGCATCTCCAAAGGCTCTGAAAAATTGACCCTCGAAACATGTTTTTGTTAGCATCTAAAAAATTGTTAGGGGTAATTTTGTTCCCTTCTCCAATAGTCACCCTCAAAAAATGGTCAAGACTAATTTTGATTGGGCCACATCAGCATTGGGGCAACAACAACATTAATTCTCTTGCAAATAGAAGGATTGAGGGTCCCGATTTCCCCTCTGTTTCTAGCTACAAGTGAGGAGATTTTTTGGGAACTAAATATAAGGGTGGTTTTGGGAGACGGTTGGAGATGAGTTTTTAGACTAAATCCCGTATTCAAACATTGTTTGATTTAGAAAGAGTTTTTGGCCTCTCTTGGAGATGCTCTAACGGACATAGCACCGTGTGCCACCGTTAAATATGGGTGCGAATCTTGAGACCGAATGGCCTAGAAGCTACGCATCCAACAACAGAAAATGGGGGCTGTACGAGCGGACCCCCGCACCCGCCGATTATCAATGTGACAATAATGGGCTGCCGTGGCAGAGTGGGCCGAGCTCTCCTCCGCCGTGACGTTCTTCTCTCGCTGCACCATGCGGCGGCCTGGTGACACTGTACCGTCTACGCCCGGTGATGACCGGCCGCAAAGTGGTGTTGCGGCGCCATGCTAGGGCTAGGCGACGCCGTCTCCAAGCGGGGCGCGTACACCGACCATGGATATGTGCCTCTCCATGAACTTCGGGAGGCCTAGACGGACATGGCGACAACTGAATTAGGGTTTATGGGTTTCCATGGGCCTACGGGAGCGCTGGAGAATTCCAGGCATACGTGGGTGGCGTCAAGGCGATCTCATGCGGGCCATGCATGATCTACGCGATCAAGGGCGTGGTCACCGGTTATCACGGATTTTCTTCTTCTAGTGGCATCCCCACTCCATTCCTTCTTCCATCTCGCCTCGTGTAGTGCTTGCTAGTGACGGAACCCACCGTTAGATACACAGTCATATCTTGGTGACGGTGCGCGCAGGGAATCCTTCGCGGCGGCAGCCGTCATTTCAGCACATCGATCGACCACGTTGGGGGGACGCTTTGGGCAATCCATGACGGCGGATCCTCCTCTTCCATCATCCAAGAAATCAAGGTACCGGCCATACGACTATCCTATCGGAGAATTTACGGTTCGATCTCACGGACTTTTCTTCTCTTTGGCAGTCCGACAAGTTAACTCGTGAAACCGCTCGGTAACCCTCGTTGCGTTCTCTACAATCCCTGGAGCCAGCGTACGCCAAGATTCTCCTCAGCGGTGGATCCTCTTGGGGATTGAGGTCAATCACTCTCTTCCGGGAAAAGATTACAGCTCCTCGCTTAATGTTTCCAGGTGAAGGTTTCGCTAACCCACTTACTGATTTATATGCTATGAATCTGATGATGAATTGATGCCATAAAGTAGGTCCACTGGATTAGAGCATGCAATATGTTATTATGAGTAAAATGCACCACAGGTCCCTAAACTATGTATAGGAATGGACATCTAGGTCCATGAACTCTCAAATTGACCATATGAGTCATTAAACTATTCCTGAATGGTCATCTAGATCTACAAACTTATATTGATAATCTTAGGTCCAAGATCTATTTATATTATGTCAACCAGGTCCACATCGTCACTCCTAACCACTCTCCATACGCGTTGCCGCCACCAAACAACCGCTCCCCACACGAACTCCATCAAACCAACTCGATGATGCTAGCTAACAGTAGTTGTGCTCTGTCACAATCTCACCCTCCCGTCTGTCCTCACTCTCTCTCTCGTGGCACCACATTTTCGTGTCCGTTACACGTTATCCCACTTCGACGGCGTGCCTGTTACCCACGACAACAACCTACCCTCTCGTGCATTGTGTTTTTTTCACCTGGGACATGACATGTCACTGTCACAACTGCCTAGTGGGCTGACCGCCCCGTAGAAAGAGGGCACATGCTGCGATGGGGAGGTGTGGCCAGCTAGAAGGGCGAGGCTGCAATGGACATAGCACACCGGTTACTAGCTAGCATCGTTAGGCAAGCTCGATGACGCTCGGATAGAGATTAGTTGTACAGCAACATGTATGGAGAGTAGATAAGTGGTTGCGTTGTGCTTTGAGAGCGGTTGGACGGTGGTGTTGTGGACCTAATTGACATAGTATAAATAGATCAACCTACGGAATTACAATGAAGTTTGTGAACCTAGATGACCATCCGAGAAGAGTTTAGGGACCTAGGTGGTCATTTTGAGAGTTTATGGACCTAAATGACCGTTCTAAATAGTTTAGGAACCTAGTGTGCATTCCACTCTTTTATTTTCTTCCTTTTGACCGATTGCAGCATTATGTTTAGATTTGCTTACCTTGTTGGTTTCTCAAGTTCTAGAATTTAGTTTAATTAACTGGTCCTTGAGTACACTGCTGTAAAATGTTCATTTCGTACTGCATTTTATGATATATGGTAGATTGATTTCTATGGTTGACAGAAGTACTCACTGTAAGATGTACATATATAATTTGAACAGATTTCCTGTGGAACTTTTCCATTATTTCATTTATTAGGTTTGATTATTGGTGAGATAGAGTTGACTGCTATGAATAATGAACCGTTTCAGTTAAGTTAGCAGATTTCATTAAGTGACTACTTTCAGAATGCAACATTGCCACTTTATGGCTTACCTTATATTATATTTACCTCACAGGACTTCCTCAGTAATTTACCATGACATGGCATCTTGTACTACTCGAGTGCAGCATAAATAATGCGAGAATTAAAATCTGGCCGTTTTAGCTATGGTTAAATCAATCCTCTTGTTTACTGTCCTCTTAAACATGTGTCCTTTTTTTGTTCATATGTCACAATTATTACATATAGTGCGTTTGTTTTTCCCTCCTTTTTTATCATCATAGTTAGAAGCCTGGTGGAGCGGTAGAGCATACCGCCTATAGCCAACAGGTCTCCCCGCATTGCACAAGTGGAGGTCAGACCTGCCGCTGACACCCTTTCCCAGACTCCGCATAGTGTGGGAGCTCTCAACACTAGGTATGACCTTTAGCAGGCCCGTCCTTGAGCCAGTGCCAGCTGTGCGACCGCACAGGGCCCCCAAAATATTTGTTCTTTAGACTATATACTCATGTTACCATGGCCTGTTTATATTAGTAGAATAAGGCCTAGCAAAGTTATTTCACTTCGCCTGTAGTCCTGTACGATGATGATGCCAAAGCCTAAAAGCCTTCCGACGCCCCTCTCCTCTCTGACCCCAAAAGCGACTATTCGGCAGATCGTCTTCTCCTCACGCTGCCGCATTGCTATCCTCTCCTCATGACGTCCATGGCTCTACGCCCATGCATCCGCCATCTCCAACACCAAATGGTCGGCGGAAAGGATCTATTCCTCATGAGAAGGATCGTTCTGCAGTTGTCTTGGTTGTCATTTGCCAAGTCGTTGTTAGGAAAATAGCAAGGACGAGCGATCAGCAATATAGCGTAGAGAACTAATTTATTTGTTCAATCATTATTTCATCCGTAAAAGCCATAACCATGCATCTCTTCTAGAAATCGAATAGCAAAATATGATTTTTTTTTTCAATTTCTTAATCTATCTCGTTGTCAAGTAATGAATTAAAACCTAAATACTAGGACTGTAGGCCTCATTTTCTAGCTTCGCACTGGGCCCCTGATTTTACCCGGACGGCCCTGACCTTTAGTTAGAAGTTAGAACCAAGGCTGTTGCTTTAAAGGGTCCGGCTTGGTCCATGTTGAGAACCATATAAGCCCTAAGAGATTTTCTCTCTATCATAAAGTGTCATATTGATTGTTGTGATGAATCCAACTTCTCTACCTAGGTGTTGAATATTGATTACTACCAGTGCCATACGTCAACATCCTTTCCATTTTTCTCTTTCTTTTAGCTACAAAGAACAAGTTTAATAAATTGGAAAATATTCTTCAGCCCAACTAGCAAGAAAATGGTCCTACACACCCCAAGTTTTCAGACATACATGGAAGTTGGCCAGCAGATTGCTGAACACGTGGAACATTATTGTTATTAACTTCAGTATCATTACTACCGATATGAGATGAATCATCGGTATATGGAACACCACCACCGCTAGGAGATGGATCATCGGTACGTGGAACACCACTACCGCTAGGAGATTGATCATCGTTACGTGGAACACCATTACTGCTAGGGGAAGTTGATCATCAGATCATCATCAGTGTTGGATTCAGATTCACCATCAATATCAGCGTGTTCTCTTTGAATATTAGGAGTGCTAGAGAAGCAGGACATCGTCACCTCTTTTGGCACGCCTCCACAACACTCTTGAGAGCTGCATACTGCTTTTTTTTTCCTAGTTTCATGCTATTCAAATACAAGGAAACAAGTTATCATCAACGACTAAGGATTTTTTTCCCAAAAGTAAAAGATTATTCAACGGAAGAGTTATTTGCTAAGTTTATACAATGAAACAAGTTATCTTTAGTGAGAAATAAATATATTCTAAATTTGATAACTACATATCGCAAGAGCAATGCTTATGTCTGTAATAATTGAATATGCCTCGCCTTCACTATCATTGTTGTTCTCATTTTTTCAAGAAAGTGTGCGTGAGAATTGTCCGTGTCCTGCTCTCGTACCAGGCCATGTAAGCTTTTGAATTGTCAACATTGTGTGGTCGATCCTTCTGCACTTCATCTTGAACAGCATTGTCGTTCCACATAATTCGATAAGTCTCCACAACAGTGGCTAGCTTTTGTTTTTTGTTATTATTGATCCACAATAAACAAAATACAAAAAAATACAGAGAATGCTGAAAATACAACACTTCATATAACCTCATACCAGGGGGAAGAACTTACATGTGATCAACATCGTTCACATATGTATTGTTCTGAGGAGGAATCGACTCATGCAGCCCAAACTGGCGCATCACTCTCTGAACATTGTATTCGTCTATTAAATTATCGTAGATCAAAGGCCTTCTTTTGCGCTAGTAAATGGAGTCATGGTTGCATAGCAGCGACAGGCTATCCAGGGCAATTTTTGCCACTTGTTCTGGGCTATAGGAGTTCAGATGATGTCAACATCTTTCAAATAGTCAAACTTAAACACACAAGTAGCATAACACTTTTTTATCAATTTGGCCACTCCATGAGCTCTGTGAAAAGAGGGTGTTAGTCAAGGAGTCTTAAATGGTCAATGTGTTTTTCTTCCTAGAATACTTACTTGGTATTTGCACGAGCAACTACCCATAGTTGGTCTATCCACCGCATCGGCACCATACATTTTCAGGCCCAATGCATTACATTTTTTTATGTTGGGCGGCCCATTTTAAATCGAATGTAGCTCCATAGTTGAAGTAATGATCAACCATAAAAGATTTGGTATCACCTTTTACAATTGTATTGCACCTACACAAGGCACGATATAAGTTAGCACGCACAACTGTACCCCAGCAGAGGTCCTGGGGACATTGCCTTCATCATCAAGGTTTGCATCAGCAATCTCTTGAGCTACCGCCTCCAAGTCTCTATTTAGTGTTTCTTGATCTGGGTTATCGACCATGAACATCAGCTATAGATGAAATATAAGTAGTTAGTTAAAACAATTTGTGGTAGTATTAATATGCATAATATTTTCTGTGTGACTTACATCAAATTGATTTAGCCACTTCTTGGGGTCCCCATTATTGCTATTGAATTCAACATAAGGTCCATATCCTTACACGTCTTTGCAAACGATGCAAGAGCAATGCTTATGTCTGTAATCATTTAATACGCCTTGCTTTCACTATCATTGTTGTTTGCCTTTTTTTGAAGAAACTATGCATGTGAATTGTCCGTGTCCTGCTCTCGTACCAGGCCATGTAAGCTTTCCAATTGTCAACATTGTATGGTCGATCCTTCTTCACTACATCTTGAGCAACATTGTTGTTCCACAATTTGATATGTCTCCACATTAGTAGCTGACTTTTTTTTGTTGTTATTGATCTGCAAGAAACAAAATACGCAGAAAAAAAGAATGTTGAAAACACAACACTTCATATAACCTTGTGGGGGAGAACTTACATGTGATCAACATCATTTACATATGTATTGTTCTGAGGAGGAATCGATTGCTATAGCCCAAACTGATGCATCACTCTCTGACCATTGTAGTCCTTTATAAAATTTTCATGGATCAAAGGTCTTCTTCTGCGCGAGTCACAGTTGCACAACAGTGACATGCCATCCGGGGAAATTTTTGCGACTTGTTATGGGCTATACAGAGTCCAGGTGATCTCACCATCTTTGAAATAGTCAACTTAAATACAAAGTATGATAACAATCTTTATCATGTTGGCCGAAAAAGGGTGTTAGAAAAGGAGTCTTAAATGGTCAATGTGATTTTCTTCCTAGAATACTTGGTGTCGTCTGCACCAGCAACAACCCATGGTATGTTTGTCCACCGCATCGGCACCATATATTTCAGGCCCATACGGTGCATTAGTTTTTAACGTTGGGCGGCCTATTTTAAATTGAATATAGCTCCATAGTTGGAGAAGAAATGATGAACCATAATAAAATTGGGTATCGCCTTTTACAGTTGTGTTGCACCTACACAAGGCATGATATACGTTAGCAGGCACAATTGTACCCCAGCATATGTCGTGGGGAGACTGCCTTCGTCATCAAGGTTTGCATCAGCAATCTCCTGAGCTACCGGCACTGAGTTTTTGGATACTACATATTTACCAAACATGACAATAAAGAGCCATAATAAATATGCCTCCAAATGTCTGTGTAGTGTTTCTTGATCTGAGTTATCGACCATGAACATCAGCTATAGATGGTAAATAAATAGATAGTTCAAACAATTTGTGTTAGTATTAATATGCACAATATTTTCTATGTGAAACTTATCGAATTGATTCAACCACTTTTTGGGGACCCCATTACTACTATTGAATTCAACATAAGGCCATATTTTTCCACATCTTTGCGAACAATGACCCTGAATCAGTTGAGTAGGTCCTCTCGCCATGTCACGAGTGCCTCATGGTAAACTGTGTCTCCACTTAGTGGCAGTGCGAATATGTTAGATGCATCTTCTAGTAGTACGGTCATCTCCCCCACCACAAAGTGGAAAGTGTGGGTTTTTGGCCTCCAATGGGCAACAAGTACAGCCATTAAACCTTTGTCATAATAAAAGTGTGTATTATGACGATGGGTGAACTCTAGTAGCCTAACTAGGGGTATGAAGCCTGCAACTCTCAATCTACATGGAAAAATTGTTGGAAATAGAAAATGAGCAAATGATTTTGGTGGTTGCAACTCCCGCATCACAAAAATCTTTTCCTCATTTTCTGTTTCCAATAATTTTCTCCTACAGATTGAGAGCTGTAGACTGCTACCCCTAGCTAGGCTACTGCAGTTCAACGATGATCAAATACATTATAAGGTCTAGTGGTTGTACTTTGTTGTCTAATGGAGGCCAGAAACCCACATTTTCCACTTTGTGGCCGGGGAGATAACTATATCAATAGAAGATGTGTCTAACATATTTGCAATGCCACTGAGTAGGGACACAATTTATCATGAGGCACCCATGACATGGCAAGAGGACTTACTCGGCGGATTCAAGGTCATTCTTCGCAAAGATGTGGAAGGATATGGACTTTATGCTGAATTTAATAGAATTAATGCCCCCCCCCCCCACCCTAGAAATGGTTGAATCAATTTATTTAAGTTTCACACAGAAAATATTATGCATATTAGTATTGGCACAAATTGGTTGAACTAACTTTTTTCATCTATAGCTGATGTTTGTGGTCGACAACCCATATCAAGAAAAGCTAAACAGATACTTGGAGGCATATTTATTATGGCTCTTTATTGTCATATTCGGTAAAGATGTAGTATAAAAAAACTTGGTGTCGATAGCTAACGAGATTGCTGATGCAAACCTTGAGGGTGAAGGCAATCTTCCCATGACCTAGAGCTAGGTACAATTGTGCTTTTTAACTTATATTGTGCCTTGTGTCCGCACAGCACAATCATAAAAGGTGATACCCCAGTTTTTTTATGGTTGTTCATTACTTCTCTAGCTGTGGAGCTACAGTAGATTTAAAATAGGCCGCCCAACATCAAAAGAATGTAATGCACTGTACCGTATGGGCCTGAAATGTATGGTGTTGACATGGTGGATAGGCCAACAATGGGTTGTCACCGGTGTAGACACACTATGATTGTATAAGTATTATAGGAAGAAAATTGCATTGACCATGTAAGACTTCTTTGCTAACACTCTTTTTTGACATAACTCATGGAGTGGCAAGCGAAATAAGAATTGTTCTCTATGGACATGGATCTGTAAAATCTGCATCTGTAATATCAAAATTACAAAAATTTATAAGTGGACAAAACCAGGTTTGTTTTCTGTAGCCCATCATCTGTAAACTTCGCAACTTTCCCTGGAATTAAAACAAAAGATTACAATAAGGATGAGAAATCACAAGGATGATTTTATCTTCCCATGGATCTGTTGAACTAGAGGATCACTTTGTCTTCATACTATCGCCAATAAGTAGCAGTGCAAGTCCAGTACAAACGAATCCATGTAATGTAACCACCTGGCTTAAAGCATTCTACATATATAGAATCTACGATAGCATGATTCAATATGTCTAAAACTTCATCTCTTTTTCTTCCTACAACAAATTTTTGGTAGACATCATGTGGATCGATGCTGTAGAAGGACTAATTCAGTGCAATCTAATTTCCTAATTGCATTGAAAATTTACATAATCTCTCCATACTGGCCACTGTCGCCAAGAAGCTAAGGCTTGAAAACAGCATGCACGACGCAGCGCGGTGGCCTGAACAGTTGACAGTGGATTGGTTTCCATTACCCTGGCAGCCAGTCCGCCACAACACTATTGACCTCCAAGACATCTGATCGGAAGCGTTATGAGAAAAAGGAAATGGCCAGGCCAATCAGATTAACCTTGGCGTGCTTTGCGGTGCACTGCCTCCTAATCTCCAATCACTGGGCGCGCGAAAGAGAAGATACGGTGCGCGGCCGCGGCGGCGATCCATGAAAGAGACACCACGCTGCGATGTCGACTGCGATCGAAGCGTGGACGATCTGGCCTATCGAAATGCCATGGCGGCGGCTGAGGAATTTTACCATTTCCCGTCGTTGGGAGGCAGCCGGAAAACTGGTTGGTGCGCCGTGCGCGGCGAAGATGATTATTGCGGGCCAATGAGCTAGCTCGACAGCAACGTATCGCATGCCATTACTGGTTCACTTTCAGTCACTCTCACTCGCTCGCGTGCTGGCGGCTGCGTACGCCGGCGGCCGTGCCGTGCATGAGGCTCGTACGCGACCGTGCATGGTGGTGGTGGGCACGGGACACCGCCGCAAAGCCGAAGCGCTTTGGGGCTTTTCCTTGTCCATGTCCACATCGGCACAAAATATCCCCTGCATCAGAGCCAGTGAGCACTCCTATCCTATGGAAGTGGCCACTGCCCAATTAGCTGATCGACGTATGGGCCCGGGGCCATCTGCCGACTTCGGCTGATAATTAAGCACTTTTTGTAGCAAAAGCGGTGGGCACTTTACGCGCCCATCGTGCTGCTGCTTCGGGAGGCATGCGCGACCGACTGCCCCATGATGCGCGCTCCTCTTTCGCTCACTACGGGAGAATCCATCTTTATCGTGTCTCAGATTTTGTCGTGTGTTTTTTAAAACACACGGCAAAGATTTAATTGCCGTGTGCGCCTAAAAAGACATACGGCAAAAATTTTGCCATGTGCAAAAAGAGCTGGCACACGGCAAAGAGTTAGTCCGTCGTGTGTTACTTTTGTGGCACACGGCAAACATCCGGATCCTATGCCCCAAATCCGAATTGTGTCCAGCCTTATCCTCGGTGGCTACCGCTGGCTCTCTCTCTCTCTCTCTCTCTCCAGGCGAAAAAATCTCTCCCTCTTCCGGCCTCTTCCTCCTCCCGATTCCATTCGTTCGACGCCAGCCCCTCCGCTCTCCCCTCCCCGGCCTCCCCTCTCCTCCCCCTCCGCTCGCCCCTCACCTCCTAAGGCGAGGAGCGGCGGCGGGGCGAGGCGCCGCGGCGTCCAGCGGGGCATGGAACGGCGGCTGCAGAGCGAGGCGTGACGGTGGAACGGTGGAGGGAACCGCTGCGGAGGCGGTCGATACGCGGCGGGGTGGGCTGAAGAGAGGAGCGGTGAGACACGGCGGGGCCAGATGCGACTCGGCCAACTGCGACGGGGCTAGAAGTGGCGGGGCCAGATGCGGCGGGGCCAGAAGCGGCGGGGCGAGTTGTGCACGGAAATTTCGACGGCGGCGAGCAGGAAAGTCTGTGTGTGTGTGTGTGTGTGTGTGTGTGTGTGTGTGTGTGTTGTGGTATCAGGCGAATCCACATCTAGGCGACGGGGAAGCGGCGGCGGTAGGGGAGGCGCGGTGGGGGAGCGGCGGCGGCAGGGGAGGCGCGACGGGGGAGCGACGGCGAGGGAGTGCCGACGGTGGGTCGAGGAGTGCCGGCGGCGGGACAAGGCTAGGGGAGCGGTGGCGGTGGGTTCAGGAGCGCCGGCGGCGGGGTGAGGTGAGGGGAGGGTGCTGATTTTTTTATTAAAAAAAAACGATTTGCCGTGTGTTTGACAACTAACACACGATAAAGACGACTTTGTCGATGCTGCTTTCGCCGTGTGCGGTTTGCCGTGTGTTGCCTACGGCAACTATTTTGCCTTGTGTTTTCCGGTCTTTGCCGTGTGCAATAGGCACACGGCAAACTTCTTCTCCCGTAGTGGCTTGTCTGAAAGCCTGAAAGCAGAGGCAGTGGCTTACGCTGAATCAAACACAGAAAAATAATTTCTTCTCTGTTTCCCAGATTAGCTGTACATTCTGCGTGTACTTTCTGCGTATATACATAACCATAGACGGTACAATACATCCCATTTTGCCTCTTCTTCAGGCAACAACGTTCCATTGTGTTTGAGCAAGCTCAGCTTAGCTCATAGTTGAACTATAGAGTCTTATTAGTTGAAGTGCGACGCAGCGGCCGATTTCACCTGAACCAGCTCGAGCGCTTGAAAGTATGAATGACAACAAAAAAAGCGCAAAAGCGCAACATGTCATGTTGAGTCATGTCTTCTTCTCCCTGCATGCGCACCGCCGGCCGGCACTGTGATTTCCACTACTCATCGCACCATGCTCAGAGAAAAAGCGCTAATCGAATAGAGCGTTGCAGGCGAAGGAAGGATCTGGGCAATTGTCTACCGAAACAACACAGATATATATACACTCATTGCATTGGTTTCGTTCCATTTGTTGAGCGAGAGAGAGAGAGAGAGAGAAAGATTTTTCCTTTTTAAAAGACCACCTCTCTTTATAAATAATCTTGTGATACATAGTTACATTTGCCCTCTGGGAGTGATAGCAGCCAAACTTGTCTATGCCTACATAAAAAATAAAGTAAACTTCTAGCTAACGTATGAAGCAGATGGAGATAAGTTATGAATGACAGTATAGGACAAATAATAATCTTAATTTATTTGTGATTGTTAACGAGTAATCAGCAACTATTATCGAGCTTTGGGATCGGATAAACCTCAAGTGCACCTTTAGAAGATGTGCTGACCAAAGGTTCATGAATGTGTGGGGAGAAAATAGTATAGTTAACATTCACTGTTGAGAGAGAGGAGGATAGTCTCATTTGGCAGATCAATTCCTCAAGGATTTATTCCTCGCAGTCTATTATTATATTGTCTCATATGGCTAATATTGTTTGTCTCGTATCCAATAAGTGTCACATCTCCCTCCAACCCCCCCCCCCCCCCACACACACACACACACACAAGTGTATTTCTTCTTATTGCTCTTATCCAAGAATATTTTGACTAGGGACAATACGTGTAACTGAAAATGTTAGCGATAGTTCTTATGTGTTTTGTTATGAACCAAGTTTGTGAATTAAATTATTCTTTAAGTGTATAGTTGCTAGAAGTATGTGGGATATAATGTATGAATGTTTGAAAATCAACCTAGTAATTAAATTCATTCGAAACTATTGCTACCAAGTCTTTGGTCAATGACAAAACAAATTCAAATTATTTAGTATGTTTATCTCATTAGCTTTGTGAAGTATATTAAAGCTAAGGAGCAGCTTTCTCCTTCCCCAAGTTGCTCTTAGTAGGCCATGATCATGAGGGAGAGAATGCTCCCTATAATTGGTCAATGCAACATTTTCTTCATTGTTGTATAAGAAACAATATCCATAAATGATGAATAACTTGGAGTTGATATGTAGCTTGCCGAGAAATTGATCAGCATCGAGTGAGATGTCATCCAAGATATCAAGTCGGCTTAGGTGACGAGGAAGTAATAATCATCCTAACTCGTGGAGGCAGAAGCCCTAGTATTATTCTTTTTTAGTGATATAATTGTAAAGTGGAGGTAACAAGAGTTCTGTGAGTGAGGTGTGTTGTAAACGAGGAGCATGGGCCTTTTGCTTAATGCAAGTGGGATTTCTCTACAAACAAACTCAGAAAATTCAAATTGTCACTCCCTCATCTTGATCTTGTGGACAATGTGACCACAAAGGTCCCTTACCAGCTCATGTGATATTTTCTCCAAGGAACAAATCTCCCGTGCTAGGCGCAGCGCAATTGTTGTTATACCCATATTCTTAAAAATTTCCGCATCCACTTCCACATTGATCACATCAACTTGTCAATAGATCAAGATCAGCCATATACCTCTAAATGAAGTAGTAGTGCACTCCCTTTTATTTTCGATGTACGGTTACTTATACTAAGTTGAAATATAAGGTGCTTTACTCTAATTAAAAGCTAGTGAGTGCAAAGATATTCTCGAAATAGAAAGAGAAGAATTATCATCTAATAAACTACTCTCCCGTTTTAAGGAAGGATCTTATACTCTCCAAAATCATCTTCTGAATATCGCATCGCTGGCTGATCATCTTATCCAGCCAACGAGAAGATAGGCGCGTGCGGACAGTGCTAATTCGCGTGTAACCGGTAGGGAGCCAGCGCCCGGGCGAAAGCGAAGAGGACGGGTTGTTTAGATAGCTCGATAAGTTGATAGCAACGCAAGTCACTCGGTTTACTCTTCACTAACGACTAGACTACTAGTTCGCTAATGCGATGTATCTGTCCGTCGGCACGACGGGCCTGGTCCACTAGCCGGCGCCCGGCGAGCCGCCGGTGGATGCAGTCTGCGGTGGAGTGGAGTGCAAGCACCACCATGTGCACGGGGAGTCGACGACGCTACAAAGAAGGCGAGTAGCTAGAGAGGGCGCCAATCAGCTGATCCGCGCACCGAGGCTGGGGATCTGCCGACCTCGAATGATGGGTGTCGAAAAGCGACGGGAACCCACGTTTTGCTTTGTCAGTGGCACGTACAGTAGTATCTGGCGGTTGATCTGGGTCCACTGTTGTCTCTCCAACATACCATGTCTTAATAGTTTATTACCGGAGTAGTTAGTACTCCTAATTAATCAGAAGCGATTCAAATTGATGCAGACAGACTAACGTCACAACACAGATCCCCATTTCCTAACACGGACAACAACCGAATTGCACGAGAACTCATCTTGTGGCTAACCAACGAACGTACACTAAGGAAGAGGTTATACATTCTATAGGTGCAAAAAGCAACAAAAAATCTGCCCGTCTCCTGCAGCGAGAGTGGCATTCCTCGACTCCAATGAAGAACAAGAAATGCCGCAAGTCATTGATCTTTGTTCACAAGTTTTCGTATGAGCCTCGGCAGTGTATCATGCCATTGTTTACCAAAGTAGTTAGCGTTACTTTTGTCAATTAATCAGAAGTGATTCAATTTGATGCAGACCAACTGACGTTGCAACACAGATGCCTATTCCCTAACACGCAAACCACCACCGAATTGCACGAGAAGTCATCTTTGTTTGCCTTCCGCATGTACACAACCAACGAGCACTGGGGACAAGGTTCTGCGCTCCATAGGTGTGGCTCGGTACGGTGCAACCAACCAAATTAAACGTGCTTGGTCTCTGGGAGGACAAAATTTAAGTTGTCATTCCCAACGGGTGTATTCAGCGCCTGATACCTAAACTGGGTTCTAAGATGTGAAAAACCTAAGCTATGTTGGGGACTTTTCCCAACTCTATAAACCCGTAACCGGCAACCTCTACGGAGATAGGACCCAAAACCTACCATCTCTTTCACATTGGAGATACATATTTTTGGATATCGTATCTTCAATCTCGCCAACGCCAAATTAACATTTTGGGTGTCCAAATTGGGTCACCTCCGTTGGAGATAACCTTTACTCATGGAGGAAGAAACAGTGCCTTGCACTGATGTATGTTCAGTGATCGCAAGTTGTGGAAAATGATCTTCTACTAGGAAGACGTCTGTTCTGCTATTATAGAGAAATGCTCCCTTAAAATGCTATTACTACAAATTAAAGTGGATTTAAACATTATTACCTAGAAAAGGAAACAAAAAGAAACATTTCTTCACGAATATAATAAATTTTCACTTTACTATTATTTTGAGCTGGGTCCAGGTCCCGGCGTCTCAGATTATTCTAAGCAGGCATTTGCAACACCTCAAATTTCGCAATGATTTTGACGTACGATGGTCTTCTTGTTGGCGAATCAAAGGTCTTGTGATGACGAATGAAGATGAATACTTTACAAGTCCGGTCAATTCTCAGTTGAGTTTTTGAGAAACACGGTATATTTTTTTCCTGCCAAAACAGACGCAAATTAGGCAAGTTTCCGACCTGCTCGCCGTACAATATGACCTCTGTTCCACCTCAGATGATTGGCACGGCTTATTACGTACTGTGCTGTCTTTCTCAACAACCTCTGCCACAAAGGCAGTCTACCAAAACTGCAGGATCCAGCATGAGCGCGACGCTTCCCTCGGAACGGGAAAGGAGTAGAAACAAAATGGAGAGTGGATGGCTGGGGGAAAGGAGTCGGAACTAATAACCTCCTGATGATCGAATTTTTATTCACCATTAGCATGGGACTCCCACTGTTGGTACATACACAGGAACATCAATACCTCCCAAACATATACATATAATCGTGTCGAACCTAATCGAAATCAAGGCTACGATGATGATGTCTCGTAGAGAAGAATCGAATCGAAGAGAAGAAAGAAAGATGGAAGCGAGTGATGATTACTATTTGCAGTTGTATGCCAATGCCCCCCGGATGGGATCACCTCCTGATACGGTGGCACCTGAACCAGAGGAATGCGAAGCAGAGCACTCTGTAGCCGACGACGAATCCGAGCATGACTCCCAGGTTACTCCACCGCATGCCTTCCCGCATCCCCTGCTGCCGCAGCAAGCCGGCGCCGTCGAGCAGGCAGAATCCGCCGCCAGGCGCCTCGGCGAGGCACTCCCTGGCCCCTCGCGCGCCGCCGTACTGGTTGACGACGAGCGCCTCGAACGGGTACTTGAAGAGGCTGATGTAGTGCATGAATAGCCAGTAGCGCGGGATGTGCTTGCTGGCGACGAAGTAGCCCGAGAAGAGGAAGAAGCAGCCGACGAGGCCCGCGACGAGCGAGTTGCCGATGATGTAGTTGGGCGCGAGCGCGGCGAGGCACGCCACGAGGGAGTTGGCCGTGAGCATGGCGAGCCAGACGACGAGCGCGAAGTAGGCGAATCGGGCCGGGTCCCGCGCCAGTCCGGCCAGCCAGTACACGGGCGCGGCGTAGAGGACGGCCGCGGCGAGGAGGAAGGGCAGGTAGACGGCGAAGGACGCGGCGACGTAGGACGCGACGCGGTAGGCCCCGCGCGAGGTCTCGCGGTCCAGCACGCGGCGCTCGTGGAGGAAGACGGGGAGCGCCTCGGTGGTGGAGGTGAGCACGTAGGTGAGCGTGAAGGCGAAGAAGCCGAGGCGGGACTGCAGGTCCGCGCCGTCCATGAACACGCTGCCGAGGAAGAGCCCGGCGAGGACGGACTGCGCCATGCGCGCCGCGAAGAGCTGCGGCGTGCGCAGCACCGTCCTCGCGAACCGGCTCGCCAGGATGGCCGCCTCCGCGGCGGGCGCGTTCGCGTACGCGGCGCGGTGGCGCGCGACGGGCGTGGCGTCGCGGTTGGCGGTGGCGAGGAGGCGGGCGGTGGCGGTGGCGGTGGCGGTGTCGGCGGGCTTGAGGAGCGTGTCGATGGCCTCCATGGCGAACTCGAGCACGTTGACGTGGGGCGGGATGGCGTGGCCGGCGGCGGCGAGGCGGGCCTGGAGGAAGGCGAGCGAGCCGTGGTGGCGCACGGCGCCGTCCGCGAGGAGCACGACGCGGTCGAGCAGCTCGAGGATGCGGAACCCGGGCTGGTGGATGGTGAGCACCACGGTCCTGCCCTGCGCGGCGGCCATGCCCTTGAGCATCTTCACGATGTGCAGCGCGGAGCCCGAGTCCAGCCCGGAGGTGGGCTCGTCCAGCAGCAGCACGGCCGGGTCGTGCACCAGGTCCACGCCGATGGACACCCGGCGCCGCTCGCCGCCCGACACGCTGCCGACGCGCGACCCCGCCACGTGGCGCAGGCCCAGGTCCGCCAGCAGCTCCCGCGCCCGGGCCTCCGGTGCCGACGAGGCGCGGAGGCGCAGCCGCGCGCTGTACACGAGCGACTCCTCCACGGTGAGCGCCGGGAACAGCGCGTCGTCCTGCGGCACGTACCCGGACACGCGGCGGAACCGGGCCGCGTCCATGGGCCGGCCGTTCACCAGCACCGCGCCGGCCGCCACGCGCGCCGGGTCCGCCGACCCGGCCAGCACCGTCAGCAGCGTGGTCTTGCCCGCGCCGCTCGGGCCCACGATGGCCACCAGCTCGCCCGGCGGCGCCTCGCACGTCACGCCGCGCAGCAGCAGCCGCTGCTCCTCCTGCTTCGCGCCGCCCCAGCCCAGCGCGCGCGCCGGGAGCACGTACGACAGCGCCCGCGTCTCGAGCCGGTACCGCGTGCGCCGCCGCACGGCCCCGCCGTCCTCGCCGGCCTTGGTTCCCGGTGCCATCACCGCGGTCTCCATCGGAGACGACACGGCGCGAGAGGGGTATATGGTTGGATGCTACTGCCCGCGAACAAGAGATGCAAGATCGCTGAGGAGGGTTGAGCTACCCGCACCAACCTCACAGGCTTATGTACTAGTACTACTGCTGCCCCGGTCGCCGCGTCATGTGTTTCCCGCGCGCTGCTCGGCTCCGCTCTTAACCGGCGCTGTCGGCCTGCGGTTGCCACCGCACGGGCGTTGTTTATGTGACGGGCTTGCTTGCGGGTTCAGCCGACGTGGCCACGGTTTCGGAGGGCTAACGCCCAAGCTTGTCACGTTGGTGAACTGGGACTGACCAACTCGCTCCCATTTTTTTATTTTCTTTTTTAACCTTTATTAGGGGAATGTTACTACTTAGTAGCTAGCTCGGTATCTTGTTAGCACGGTCTCGCGGGGGTGGTTACTTGGGTTGACATGTTTATCTTGGACCAAATCAACATACATAACTGTCTGGAGAAGAAAACACATAATGTTACTATCCGATTCAGCAGGTGTGTCGTGGGATTCAATTCAAGGCATCTGCGCTGCTGGGGAAGCCAAAAAAACTCCCATGATTGATGATGATCTGAAACGAGGAATCTTCAGAGTGAAACTGCGGTGATGTAGCTCATGGCTCGATCGTGATCAACGGTCCTCCACACGTCCACCTGAACTTTCCTGAGGTTTCCTGCTGCACTGACTGGAGTCGTGGTCCAATCTGAGAGTAGAGAGCCGCGGCGGCGGATCCACGGGTCACCTAACGCCCGGCCGTTTTCAGTAGGGCGGATCAGCTGGGTGCGTTCCTAAAATTGCCGTGCCCGTTGCGCGGAGGAACAAATCGTGGACCAGCCACGAACAGACGGCGCTGCTCCGACGCCCGACGTGGCGCCCAGATTTTGGCCCATGTTTTCTCTGTTGAACTCGTCGCTGTCGGTTCGCTGGGGAATCGTTTGACGCCCCTGAAGAAGGCGAGTCTCGCCGGCGGGGTCGCGAGTGAGCCCCGGCGGCGGATCCACGGGTGACCTAACGCTCGTCTGTTTTTAGCAGGGCGGGTGGGTGCGGGTCTTTCTTGCCCTGTGAGGCAGGCCACCACGCAACCGCCGGCAGCCAGGGTAACAGGAAGGCATAGGCATGCGCAGCAGGGCACAAGCCGAGCGTTCAGACGTTTCTGATGACCTGCATCATTGACTGGAACCCTGTTGGTTGGAGTTGGCCTCACTACCGTGGCTGCCGTACCTCGCCTCCGTATCCATGACACGATCCTGCACCCAAACCGTACGAGTTTTCCGAGCAGAAAAAGGAAGTTACTACTGAACAAGAGGACAGGGCGGTTGCTTCGGGCTTCCCACTGTAACTTCGCTCAAGAAACAGAACAAACTACTCATGAACGACTCACGGAACTCACTTTCCCTGCAGAAACAAACTCGTGACTGGCTCATGGAACTCGACCACCGGAAAGCGGTTCATGTGCTTAACTAAACCGGTCGGTGTTTTGGTCAAGAATCACTTATATATTCACTTAAGTCACATGGTAAAACAATAGGCACGTAAGCCCTCCTATGACTTGCACCAGTACTACCATTTGCGTACTGCTTTACTGAAACATAATATGACCGTCAGTTATTTGCAGTCATCATGGGAACGCATGTTAACCTACTATGCGTGTCGATTGAGCCATCATCATCTTGTCGCACTGGAGTCCAGGAGTACCGGATATACGGCAAGTGTCTGATCTCCGCCCGCCTGCGCCTGTGCTGCTCATGCTCTGAGAGGCGAGGCAGCGTGTGTGCCGTCCATGTGATGATGAGATCAACAGCTCTAAGAAAGACCAATCAGCGCGTGGTCATGACGCGACATGATCCCCTACTCTCATGTCGTGCTGTGCTGCTCAACACCCGAACAACACACCAAGTACATGTACGTGCGTGTCCCCTGTCCGCAGAGTGGCTTCCTTCCCCGCAAAACGCACGATCTGCTGGTCAACAACACCACACTCCCGGCCGCGAAGAGCGTCAACCTGACCGATGCGCGGTCTCTGTGCAACCAGCGATTTGGTGACGCACTGTAGCACTGCACTTGCAGTGCCCCGAGGTATGTGATGTATCCGAGCAGTTTGTGCACGCAGGAAGCCACAATGCGTGCAGTCAGTCGTTGCAGAGTCGCGGTTCTGAACAACTGGCGCTCGGTGAACTCCGACCGAGAGGTACATCCAACTCGGTTTACCAGCACAGCACAGAATACAGCAGCTGGAGCTTCTCCAGAGCACCGCACAAAGACAGCACCTTTCGTGCGTGCAAGACCGACCCAGCGCGGCGACCAACGGTGCAGTGCACGGCGCCGCAAGCAACAACCGCGTGTTGTCTGCGCCACTGACTGCTACTGGTACTCAACACCCCCACCGTCTGTACCTCATGCGATCTCCTTGTTGGTTGCATGACCAGACTTACGGGCAATGCCTCAAGCAGCTGGCCGGGGCGCTTCAGACGAGGCTAGTGTATTCTGTATAATGGCCAGCAGGTGACTGGCGTGCACCGGGGTGTTGGTCCAAAGGCGCGCACCGTCGGGATTTCGTCCAAGACAAGAAACTCCAGCCCGGTTACTTGGACCGGGTCATGGGTGCCAAGCTTTGTTATAGAAACGCGTTTTGGTGGCTGCGGTTGCATTTCAAGTTCATCGGAGCCGCTATAGTTGCATTTCAACTTGATCGGAGCGACGAGTTCAGACAAGGCGGCCTCATAACATTGCAAGCGATGAATGTAAATCTAATAACATTGCAATCGGTGAATGTAAATCTCATAACATTGCAATCGGTCAATGTCAGGGGCGGAGCTACGCACGTCCGTCGGGGTCCGCCGACCCCGACGATTTTCAGCAAAATCAGTGAAAAACGCGATTTAGCGCCTTGCTAATCCTAGTTACAACGGCTTGCTAACCCCGATGAGCTCGTGCAGACCCCGACAAGCTCATATCCTAGCTTCGCCCCTGGTCAATGTAAATGATAACATTGCGGCGTGAGAGGTGGATCCAAGGGGACATGTGCCTCCTCTCCCTTCCGAGTGTACCGATGAATTCCCCAATAATAAACATGTGAGTAAATTAACAAACTTGTTGTTTTTGCTTCAATTGCATACTTATCATTATCTAATTTTATAAGCTAAGAAGGTACGTGGTGATCTTCATGTTTTACAATTTCCTTTTATTGACATTGTGAAAAAGAATATGGTGGGAGTAATAGAGTTAAACCCTCTTTGATAGGCATAATCGGTGAGGTTGCACAAATTTTGCGGAATAAATGATTATCAATTATTTTGTGAAGTTGTTCTTCGTAATGAACCAAGATGTTGAGAGCTGAAAAAGGATATGTTCTATTTAAGTGGTTTTATTTTTCTTATATAACCATTTTCAACCACATAGTTCATTCTCTGGAGAAAAGTTCTTAGAGATATCAATTTTTATAAGTTCTACTAAAAACCTATTTAATTTATAGTTATTTTTGTGGAAACCAATTGTTCTATAGTTATTATATTGTAAAACAGTAGTACCCTTTAGTTGTTAGTCATATACCATACTTTGGAAAACTTATGTTTTGACACCATTTATTTTGCGACTTTCATATAACTGCGGAAAACAAATAGGCAAGGAGTTATCTATTGATCCAACTTGTAAGTTCCAGTCATCGAACCAAAACCCTCGGGAACCATGTCATCAACAACTTTATACTCCCTTTTGTTGCCGTTCTGACCAGTCGAGTTGGCCTGCGGGTAGTATAAAAACTTTCTCGGGAATGACAAGAAATTGCAAACGGAGTAAGATTTTTGTTGACAACAAACTATAGAAAACTATTGTAATTCGAAGAGCCTTCCTTTTTCCTTTTCTTTTTTCTGAAATCATTCAGAGGACCTTGTGGGAGCAAATTGGACATAATTGTGAAGGACCCTAGAACGTTTTAGAATTGCGTGAATCAGTCACTCAAAAGCTTTTGCACTTTTCTTTTATTTTGGAGCAAAACCCAAAAGCTTCCATGGACTTCAATCTTGTGGATTGGATTTTTTAGTTATGTTTCAATAATGGGCCTTGCGCGGGCTGAATCTTTTAATAATGGGCCTCGCGGGAAGCTGTTTAACGGGCGCGAACTCGGTTGGTTTCTCTCGGATGCATACGGATGCCAAACGCACAGCAATCTCCTGTAACTCCACATCTCATCCATTCTATATTGTCTACCTCAACATACCAACGGTCCAGATCTAACCAACGGTCCCCTTCCCCCTTCCCTCGTGACGAAGTATCCTCTTCGCTTGCGGTCTCACATGGCACGAAGCCGCTTCGTATCGCTTCGCTGAAACAATAAAAAATCCGATTAAAAGTCGCTGAAAACGAAGGAAAAAACACCCGGAAATTACCAAACACGCGCAGCCACCGACCGACTAACCGGCCGATCGGGCGACCCCCGAAATCCACCGAAGCAGGGGCCTCCCAGATCTCGCCGGCGGCCGAGGCGACTGCGGCGGCGGCGGATGGCCATGGCGCTGAACATGAAGACACTGACGCAGGCGCTGGCCAAGGCGTCGGCGGTGATCGAGAAGACGGTGACGACGACGGTGCAGGAAGTGACGGGCCCGCGGCCGCTGCAGGACTTCGAGCTGCTCGACCAGGTCGGCTCCGGCGGTCCGGGGCTCGCGTGGAGGATCTACACGGCGCGGCCGCGGGAGGGCGCGCCGTCGACGCCCTACCCGGTCGTCTCCGTCTGGGTGCTCGATAAGCGCGCGCTCTCCGAGGCACGGGCGCGGGCGGGGCTTTCGAAGGCAGCCGAGGACTCCTTCCTCGACCTAGTCCGCGCCGACGCGGCGCGGCTCGTGCGGCTGCGCCACCCGGGTGTGCTCCACGTCGTGCAGGCGCTTGACGAGACCAAGGCCGCCATGGCCATGGCGACCGAGCCTGTCTTCGCGTCCGTGGCTAACACGCTTGGGTCCTTTGACAACGTCGGCAAGGTGCCCAAGGAGCTCAAGGGCATGGTAAGGCGTGACACACTCTTCATTTTGTTCGATTAATTTCCTGCTGTGGAGGATGGAGTTTGCAAAACTGTTGATCTGATCTAGGTTAGTAGTGTAATTATTGTTTCAATTTTACCAGTAGTTACTTAGGTGCTCATTACTGACTAGCAATTGAAGGTGATTGATTTTGGTATGGGAGTGACAAACCTTCAAGAATGTTGTGCTGTAAGATAGCAAATGTACGATTTAATACGATTCTGTTTATGTTTCTAATGCAACGTTTGGTAGTGTCATAACCAGAAAAATCACCAAACAGTTGTTTTGGGTTTCGAAAACTTTCAGTAATCCTATCACGTATTGAGGTTGTAAAGCTTTTGTAGTTGTAGAAGTTCCTTCTTACACACTGATGTGTATTCATGTGTGGTTATTTGACCACTTTGTTAGAATTTCCCTGCCTCCCTGCCACTGGTATTTGTTAGGATTGTAGAAGATAATCAGAATTGTGCCTAGATGTTAAGGCGAAATGCCAGATTACAGCATTTCTTCATTATAAAAATTTAGTTGATCGTGTGTTTCTAGGAATGGGAGTTTGTCTGCTCATAATCAGTGGAGTCAGAAATGGCATTAGTTTTGTTTTTTTTTTAATTTTTTTTTAAAAAGGTGTGGAGGAAGTCCATGAACCCTGACTTTGATTAGCGAAATGGAAACATGAGATAGAGGTTTTTACACAAGTTCAAAGGATACTATACCGAGTAGTAACAAATTTAAGGGCTAGCATCTACTCACCTATGATGCATCTCCGCTAGCTTATACATGATCCAGATATGGAAGGAGAAAAATTGCAATATCAAACTTCAGTGATTGTCTGTCTATTCAATGGTGCATGATAATTGCTGGGATATACAAAGCATGAGCATGTTTCACAGCTGTATTGTCCTTCACTAAATCATTTCTTATTTTCAGGAAATGGGGCTTCTTGAGATTAAACATGGATTGCTACAAGTTGCTGAGACCTTGGATTTTCTTCATAAAAATGCCCATCTTGCTCACCGAGCTATATCACCCGAGGTTAAAAACTTAAAATACACCACCTTCTCTGTGCTTATAGTTTCTGCTTGTTTGTTTTTTGTTATCGAATTGGTACAGTTTGCTGCAAGAAATGAAGAAATCAAATTGATAGTTGATATGACCTCTCATGTGACCATTCCCCTCCTGTCATTTTAATTCCCTCTTTGTTCAGTTGTTGAAATTCTGCACCAATATATAATATGTCTATTCTGCGGCCTCTTTGATGAATCTGAGGAGTTCATGAATACCATGTTTGGTCTAGGCTGGCTGCATAATTATGTCTTTTTTCTACCAGTTGCTAAACAAACTCGATTCTTGCATGTAAAAATGTTTCCGAATTGGATTCACATATTTTTCCCTTCACGTGGAACCAAATAATATATCTTTGGGCTTAGTGCACGTGATTTCTAAGGTAGATACAACGGATTATGCAGAATTCCTGAAGTTTTTTGTCTGTCATCATTCACCACTCCTTCCTGAATTGATGTCAACACTCAGGTGATGAGAGCCTTCATGGACAAATATAAGTTGCATCTTGCTGGGGCGAAAAGCTTCAAGCTTTAAACCTCCAGCAAGTGCTGCCTAGTCCTTAGCTTGTTTTACAGTCTGGGTCTCGTTTTTCTTTGGTTATTTCTTAGTTTTTCTCACAGCCCCTCATACTTGGTCCCCATATGAGGTATTGTAGATGTAACGGTGACTGCTATTTCCTCTCTTAATACAAAGATGCGCAGCTCTCCTGTGCATCGGAGAAAAAATGTTGCATGTTTACTATTCATTATTCTTATATTGAAGTTCTTCACTTGCATAATCCTCTCTTGCAGACCGTCTTTATAACTTCGAGTGGATCTTGGAAGCTTGGTGGTTTTGGTTTTGCTGTATCTGTTGACCAAACCACAGGCAGCTTGACATCAACACAGCAATTCCATTATTCGGTTAGTAAGTAGTCCCTTCATATTTTTATTTTCGACGTGCGGACAGTGTTGATTAGCCCATTTCTAGTTCAAACTTGGTCAGAAACGTCAATAATTAACGACCGTAGGTAGTAATTGGTAATTCATTTGTTTAAGTGGCTTTTAGTTTGCAGATTCATGTTATCATTGTTTCAAATATAAAATCATTTGTAACCTCCCTTTTCCACAAGAATCATAGTAGTATATTTGGTTCCTAGTTAACCCATAGTCATGTATGACATAATTTTCTGGCATAAAATATCTTCTCAGGAATTGGTGATTATCTCATATGCTTACACAGGGTGATTGTGTAGCATCTCTTTTTGCCGGACATTGTAGGATTGTATAGCCAGACATTGTAAGATATAGTATATTATGCAGAACAAAAATTGCATTACCATTTTATATATGAAGAAATAGTTCACAATTAAGTTATTAGTGGGCATTTCAATACCCTCGCAGACAATAGTACTCCCTCCGTCCCATTGAAAGTGTCGTTTTGGACTTTTAGACATTATCCTTTGACTGTTCGTCTTATTCACAAAATTTTTGTAAATACTATATTTTTTTCCTAACTTAATTTATCATTAGTGATACTTTAATAATAATGTATTTATTTTTGTATTCTTATAAAAATTTTAAATAAGACAAGCGGTCAAACGTGAAATCTGCAAAGTCAAAAACGACACTTTCAATGGGACAGAGGTAGTAATTATTTTCGCTGATACAGAGCTTATTCTGGAAACCTACTTGTTTGCATCTGCTGCTGATTGCTATCACTATTTAATCTGCTTATCTATCGTTATCACTATTTAATCTGCTTGGCTTCTCCGTAGGACTATGATGTTGAAGATACAGCTTTACCTCTTCAACCATCCTTGAATTACACTGCACCAGAATTGGTCCGAAGTGGAGATTCCAAAATTGGCTCTGCTTGTGATATGTTCAGCTTTGGATGTCTGGCTTACCATCTGATTGCTCGTAGACCACTTCTGGATTGCCATAACAATGTTAAAATGGTGATGACATTTACTTCAATCTAAGTGTTGCTCTTTTCACATCAATTTCTGAATTCTGCAAGCAGACCCTCATTTTTTCAGATTGCATTTGCATCCAGTACTTACACTGATGTTCTCCCTGATCTTGCAGTACATGAATGCCTTGACATACTTAACAAGCGAAGCCTTTTCTAATATCCCCTCTGATTTGGTTATGGATTTGCAAAGGATGCTATCAATTGATGCAGTATCCCGTCCTAGTGCTATGGCATTTACAGGTATGTATCACCTATCTTTTCCTCATTCGAGACATATCATATGCTGTGAGGTTCTTTGATATGCGACTGGTGGACCAGATCGTTATCACTACCAGTAATTTTATGATATTCTTTAGATAACTGTCAATTTTTTTCTGTCAGGCTCTTCTTTCTTCCGGGATGATACGAGGTTGCGTGCTCTTCGTTTCCTTGATCACTTGCTTGTATGTATTATCCTCTCCAGTTGTACGAAGTCTGCAAGTTCCATTGCTGTGCAGGCCAAGATTTCTTCTTTGCAGTCTGAGAAATGCATTTGATCAGTTTATTTTAATTATACCTATCACAGCAGCAAGAAGACAATTGTCTGCTAAACTTCTATCTGTTGAAAGATGCAAAATAAATATTTGATATAGTTAAAGATTGTTCAATTTTTATTTTGCGCTGAAGATGATCCTAATTTTCAAAACATCTTTTTTCAGGAGAGAGATAATATGCAGAAGACAGAGTTTTTGAAGGCATTATCCGATATGTGGAAGGATTTTGACTCCCGAGTTCTTCGGTATAAAGTATGTTCAGTACTGCGAATAATTCTCTGCACTCGATAACATTTCTCCAATCAATATTTCCCACATGCATCTGCTCTACTTAACTGTGAACACCATTTGCTGATGGAATGTGATGCCTTATGGAAGCTATTGAAGCATGCATTTGATCTCTTAGATGTATAGATTTTCCTTTTCACCCTTATACATAATTACTTCCACAAACCTTTCAAAATCTCCACTTCATTCTAGCATCTAGTGCTTCACTCTTTTTATTGCTACTAAGCTCTAATGATCAGCAAATAGTTAATTCTTGTAATTTCCTGAAGATATTTAGGTACTGGTAACTGAACATTGTGATACGGAACTAAAGAAAAGAATGCCTTTATTTCTTGACCATACTAATTTTGTAAAGAAGGAAAATTGAATCACTCCCATTGTTTCATTCTAATATTACTTTGTTTATTATGTCATAATACCTTTTATCTGACAAGAAGAGATAATTGTTTTAATATATTAATCATTTTTTGAATCAGGTTCTTCCACCTCTTTGTGCTGAGTTGCGCAACGTGGTTATGCAACCGATGATTTTGCCCATGGTTCTGACAATAGCTGAATCTCAGGTCAACTTTTTCCTATTTATATATATATATATCATTTCCTACTACTTGAAATTGAATCTTTCATTAAGAATAATATGAACTTCCATCACCCCTTAACAGATTATTAGGTTATACTGAGATGTTCATGTGCTATCATAATAATCTTCTTATGTTGCTAGAATTCAACTATTTTCTGTTATGTTATGATACTTCAATTTCTTGAGCATGTATAGTTCTTGAAGCGAAATGCACTTGTTACGTTATGTGACAGTTTCTTTTCAGATGTATTTGGTTTTGAAACTTATCTTTTGTGCAGGATAAAGATGATTTTGAGCTTTCAACGCTGCCTGCCCTTGTTCCAGTGTTTACTTCGGCATCAGGCGAAACACTTCTTTTACTTGTGAAGCATGCAGATCTAATTATTAACAAGGTAATGGAGGTTTATTTAATGAATTTTTGGTAGCATGGTTTACTTGTTAGATTTTTTCTCTCAAATGGGCTTTTGTGACCAGATTTCTTTTGTTTCCTGAAGGCCGCTCAGGAACATCTGATATCACATGTGCTTCCAATGCTGGTGCGGGCTTATGATGATACAGATCCGAGACTGCAGGAAGAAGCTCTGAGACGAACAGTGCCACTCTCTCGTCAACTTGACATTAAGGTTTCCCTCAATACATTTGTCAAAAATGAAGATTTATAATTCATTTTCGTTTGCTTTTCTACCAGTAAAAAAATATTCCTCTTTCTGAATTGATTGTTTGAACATTACTGATTATTGCTGTATGTATGAATAAAATTTGTGCGTCATCTATTCGTTTTATTCAATGTCAATCTGTATGCTCATTTGATGTTTTTTTTCCCTTTCAGCTATTGAAACAGGCTGTGCTGCCACGGGTGCATGGATTAGCGCTAAAGACCACAGTTGCTGCTGTATGTATTTCACAAAATTTGCCCCCTTAATTTCAGTGATGTATTTATTACCTTTGATCGCATCATCTGCATTCAAATATTGGAATAGATAAGGACCATGTGATTTCGAATATATGATTAGCTTGCTATTGGTCCTCTGTCTCCAATCTTCTCTTACACCTTTCATCTTCCTATTGATGTTAGTGGCCATAAGACGTATTGATGGCATAAAGTAGGTGTTATACTTGATTTGGTTATCTGAATTAATTTTAGTACTACATAGCCGTACAGATGCTGAGTTGCTTCAGTTGACCTTAGTTTTAATTCATTCTTTGAATGCATTGATGTTTCTCAATCATTATTTAAAAATTTACTCATTTACTTAATACTTGATGCTTTTTAAAATTATTATGCCTTACCTTTTCAGGAATTTCATCATTCTGTACATTTTGCTGCTTAATATTATCATGCTGCTTCTTTATGTTCTTATTTGTTGTATCATGGAAATATAGGTTCGTGTAAATGCGTTGCGCTGTTTTGGAGATCTTGTCTCATCTTTGGACAAAGAAGGTATACTGCAGATCTTGGAGACTATTCGGCGTTGCACAACTGTTGACCACTCTGCACCAACCCTTATGTGCACCCTTGGTGTTGCTAATGCAATTTATAAACAGGTTAGTTGATTATATGTTTCTCTACTATCACTAAACTTTGGAAAGCTTTTAGCCCATGCAAATTAGTTTATCTTTTAACAAAGCATTAATTTTTTTTATTATTGGATCCAGAATGGTGTCGAGTTTGCAGCAGAATATGTGATTCCTCTCATTTTCCCATTGCTAATAGCACATCAATTGAATGTGCAACAATTTGCCAAGTATATGCTATTTGTGAAGGAGGTCACGAGGTATCGTTTAATATCTTGCATCTTTCTCTTGATGTATCTATCGATATATCATCTAAACTATTACTGTTTTTACAGCAAGATTGAAGAAAAACGTGGTGTGACAGTTACAGAAAATGGGAGCGCAGAAGTAAAGGCATCACCATCATTGTCAAATGGGATTCATTCTGCACCAACAATGTCAGGAGGCATGGGACAACCTGCACAAAAACCTTCTGCTAAGGGCACCTCTGCATGGGATGAGGATTGGGGACCTACAAAGAAAGCCAGTGCTCCATCTCTTTCTGTCGACTCTAGTTTGCAAATAAAGCAACCCTCAGTAGATCCTTTTGACTTCAGTACTCAAACAACGCAATCCACAACACTCCCTTTTGATTTCAGTATTCAATCAAAGCAATCATCCATGGTCTCCCAGGTTACAGCTGCTCCAATCCCACCTGCACAGCCACTTCCATCACTTAAATCTCTTGCACCCACTTCAGGATCTCAAACTTCCGATTCATGTGTTCCTGTTGACATTGAGTGGCCTCCTCGGTCATCGTCCAACTCGAATGCGCTGTCTGTTAACAAGGAGAGTGATTCTGGAAGGCTGTCTAGCGATGGACTTGATGATATTGATCCTTTTGCCAATTGGCCCCCAAACCTAGCAGTGGCATGAGCATTTCAGCTATGGAGCTTCCATCAAGCACAACTCAAAGTTTTTCTGGATCGAACACAGGAAACATAGGGCTTGCTGGTAGTGGCAATTCTCTCGGTCAAATGAAAAGCAACCAAATGGGCTGGGCCGCTAAACCAAATACTAGTAATTTGATGGGCATGAACTCAACTGGCAGCTATTTGAATCAGGGGAACTCAGCTCTTGGGTTTGGGAATGCAATTGGAGGATTGGGCACAGCACTCTCCAATTCAAGTAGTTCCAGTGTAGGCCAGAGCATGATGCAATCAAAATCTGATTTTGGATCACTGTCGTTGTTGAGTAATAATGCTTCACATGGCCCACCCAAACTTGCCCCTCCTCCATCCGCTGCTGTTGGGAGAGGGCGTGGTAGAAATCAAGGTCAATCAGCACTCTCTCGGTCATCTCGGCCTCATTCAAACTCATCATCAGGACAACAGCCTATTCTAGATTTACTTTAGTAAGAGAGGTTTGCCTCTTTTCTTCCCTCTGTAAGTGTATATCTTGAAAAACTCCTGTCGTGCCTGTGGTGAAAGCGGTTGGCCTTTAATGTCCCGAGAAACTTGTTCAGAACCTTCGTGAGGTTACGTTTTCTTTCTTAGCGGTGAGGCCATCTTCGGAATGGTGGGACAGAAGAAATGTTGTTGTGAATATCTCTGCCCAAACTCGGCTGTAGACTGTAGAGTTCATGAATATAATCAATATGTTTCACTTTTGTGAAGTTTTGTGTGTAGTGTACCACCATATTTCATGGGCTTATAGATGGACCTTGCGGCCTTGTAATATGTACAATTTACTTCCCAACATCAAGTAATTCTTTGATCTTGGAAAGGCCCCTGTGTGCTGTTGTTAATTCTGTTGAATATTGTTTCGCTTACAAATCCTTGGTTGTTGCTGAGTATCAGAATGTTTTAAAGTGGATATGAACCTAATCTGAAAATACTATGATTGTGCTGGCATCTATCCTCAGTTGGACTGTTCGAGATATAAATTCTGATTCCACAAGATGCTGACCTTCAGCACTTCAGCTATAGTGCTTCGTGACCCATGCGCTGGAGCACATCGAGCGATTGAATTTGCTATACCACGGTGTATTATGTGTTTCTTGTTGGACGGCGCACGGCAGGGACACTTTCAACCCTGTTGGGCCACCAACCGAGAAATTCATGGCGAGCTGGAGTTCACTTGCTATTGCTATGCATGTATGCGTATACGAGAGATTGTCTGCCGTATCCTCCTGCTCATCCAACCTCCTATACTACAGTATTACTACAAGGGAGGAAAGTGCACTGTCACTCGGACTGAAACAGGAGAAACTGGGCGTTGACTCTGCTTAGGGCAAACAAGTAGTACTAGTAACTGCCACAAGGAAGAGAGCATCAAGTCAACCATCGAGCCCCGGCGGAACTGCGCGTGCCATTAAATTAGAACGGGACAGGATAGTCACACATGCTTTGTCCTAATATTTCTTCAGTTTTCGCCACTGTTTCATGCAGCTTTCAGGGAAGTTGCAGCCGAATAGTGCTTCCAAGAATTATCACCACACTCGACATGTATTTGGGAAGTTGCACTCTGGATGGGCCCCGGCTATCCGCAAATCCATCGCTCGTGTATTTCTGCAAAATCACATGTAGTTATATTAAAAATATTTTCCCTTGGCAAAAAATATTAAAAATATTTTTGCAGGCTAGTAAAACCTCGCTTTTATTGTAATGATGATGACGAGTACAAGTTGATTTTGAAAGCAGCGAGGGCCTTTTCACAAAGCGAGACTAATTCGGAACAACTGGAACGACCGGGCACGGGTTGATCGGAGAGAAGAAAGGGCGCGGTCGGTTTCGCAACTCGCAGCGTGCTTTGACTATGAGGCTCTGCATTATAGCAGAATTTACAGTAGTATGCTGAGAAAGTCCACTTGTGTATGCAACGAGCCTACGAGAACTGCATTGTCCGTTTGAACGTTGCAGTAGCAACTCTTTACTTCCGTTCCTTTTGTAGCTTTGTGGCCCTGAACCTGTGGCACCAAGCGCCGCAGAGGGGCAGGAGTTTGTTGTGCCGCAACTTGGATGAAAACCGGACCAGAGAAATGCGCGGGAGGCAAGCTGGACTTCACTCGCTCCCCTACGACCGGAGCGTACCGGACCGTCCATGATTGGAGGAAGGCATAACTGGGGTCAACTCCCTGCGAGCCCTTCAAGGCAGCAAGCAGCTCACCAGGTGCGCCGTGCGCGCATTCAACTCCGCCTGCGACTAGGCAAACGGGCATAGACTCGCGCACAGTGCCCGGCCATGAGTGGCGCGAGGACACGCTACAGAGCGCGAGCAGTGACGTGCGTCGTCGTCGCGCATGTGATCGGCGCCAGGGCGAAAGAAATGGGAGTTGCGGTGGTGGACGGATCGGTCGCGGATCGCCGGCAAGAAGTCCCAGTTGTTGGATGAACTCATGAACGCGTCGATTTGCTCCTTCCGCGACGACGGGTCGAATTTTGGAAAGAGGGGCGACTAGTTTCGGGTACCGAGAGCTGCACGACAACGGCAACCCCACCCCACCACAGCCAGCGCGTTCTTTCGTGGTCTGACACGGGTCGTCTGACCTCCACACACGCGCGCCAGCCCGGTCGCAGCCGCCCGTCCGCCCATCCGACGGCTCCCGCGCCGCGCCGAGCTGGCGAGACGGGTGCGGCTAAGCGTGTGGCCCCGCCCCGTGAGCTGGAGGCAGCGGCAGTGCCGGCACGGCACTGCACGGGAACCCGACGCCCACGCGATCGTCCTCTACCTCTCTCTCTATCCGGCGCGCCGGCCGGTGAGCCACCTATCGCCGTGGCTAGGCGCGGCGCGCGAGGAGAGGCCCCACCGCACGGTGAACCGCTTGTGCATGTCGCGTGCTGAGCCGTGAGCGGGATGCTGCGTGCCGGGCCGCTGTCAGTGGCTAGCTAGCTGTAGCCGGAGACATGGGAATGTGACCGGGCGAGGGCGATGCGTCGTGTGGGACCAGCACGATCGGCAAGAGCCATGTTTGTTCAGCAGCTCCGTCTTCCATGGCCGCGTTAGCCCGAGTGTGTTCGTTTTCAGGTATATAATTTTTAGAGGGTCAAATCGAAGAGAATTTTATTATTTTTGAGACTTAAATAAAGTCTAATCTCGAAACTAATCGCAGACTCCATATCTAATTCACGAGACGAATCCAACGAGGGTAATTATGGTGTTATTAGAAGATGTTTATCTGTAGCATCACTCGTAGCAAAACATAGATTAATTAGGATCATTAGATTCGTCTCGCAAATTAGAGAGGTCGTGACATAGGTTTTGTCATTAAATTAATAAAAGTACTTACTAAATAGTAAGATTCTCTTTGATGTGATGCGTTGGTTTGCAGAATCTTTTGCTTTGTTCTCGGGACATTGACCGGTGCCCACACGTACCGCAACAAGCAGTGTGGGATGGATGGATGGCAGCAAACTAGCGTAGGCGCAACAGCAGCATTCTCGGGTGAACAGCAGGTGCGTCCCCCAAACAGCTTCTTCCGGGCCTGGCTTGGGCGGCCTACCCCTCCAAACAGGGCAAGACCCTTCATTGTTTTCAGGCGCGGGCTTGGAGCGACGCACATGAATGCGGCCGCCATGAATTTCAGCGCACGAGATCGGGGTGATGAGGTGATCGCACACGGGGCGCGCCAAGCGTCGAGCGGCCAAACATGGGAAGGGGATGGGTACGGCACTGGAAGCGGGATCCCATGGCCCCCTTCTTGTTTGTTCCTCACATCCTCCTGTCTTTGTCATCCCCCTCTCCTCCTCGTCTCGGAGACCACCACCACACACCATCGCAGCTCAGAGCATGTACTACAGTGGTAACTGGGCTCGGCGCATGTGTGCCGCACGTGCATGCCGCGTGGCTGCCGCCCCACATGTCAGGCTCGAGCACACAAATTAATACTAGTATACCGGATCTTGAAATCATACTAGGAGTATGTGATTCGAACCGTTCCGTTCGTCTGAATTTCGTGCAAGCAAATCGAGCAAGGAGCACCAACCGCTGTCCCGTTCCTCTTGTGCGCACACACGTTCCGGGAGGGACATCTGAAAGAAGGGCAGCGAGAACACACACAAAAAGAAGCGGAGCGCTACTAAACAAACAACACACGTCACGTCGTATTCCCTTGCGAGGCCGCTCCATTAAGGGTGTGTTTGTTTTTGGGTTTAAACTTCATAGCTGTCACGTCAAAAAGAATCTTACTATTTAGAAGTATTAAATAAAGTTTAATTATAAAATAAATTAAGGCCTCTAGACTAATTTACTGAGACGAATAATGAGATTAATTAAGTCATGATTAGAAGACGGTTACTGTAACATCACTTTAGCAAAACATAAATTAATTAAGCTCATTAGATTCATCTCGAAAATTAGTAACAATCTGTCAATATGGTTTTATCATTAAATTGATTAAAATATTCATAAATAGTAGATTCTCTTTGATGCGACAGATGCTTAAATTTTAGAGGCATGAAACGAACAGGGTATTAGATCTGGGGAAAAGCCAGCCTTACAACTTTGAGAGGAGAAGGGAGAGCAGCCAGCCTCCCTCGCTTTACGATGCACATGTCAACACAAAGATTAGTAGTACTAGTAGCAGCAGCAGCAAGCTATGAGCAAACCTTTTAATTCCAGCGGTTGGAAGCCATGCATGTCAGCCCATATTTCGCCATGATTGGTTCCCGAGATGCTGTCCGAAAGGCAAATCGTGTTTCTGGATGCGGCGGCCAGCCACACGGCCCACGGAGGAGCTGAGCGTGAGCCTGATGAGGGAGGGCCAAAGTGACCC
This sequence comes from Chloris gayana, assembly GCA_031894775.1. Classification (NCBI taxonomy): domain Eukaryota; kingdom Viridiplantae; phylum Streptophyta; class Magnoliopsida; order Poales; family Poaceae; genus Chloris; species Chloris gayana. The sequence continues at coordinate 101,567 of JAUNZO010002656.1, forward strand.
GGGACACGCAGCATGTGAAATCCTATCGAGTTCCTTCCTGCCTTCCCCTTCCTCTACACTACAGCGCCATAATGCGCAGCCACATTGGCACGTCGTCCATCGTGTTTCGGTTCTTCTTTTCAGCGCTTTAATTCTTCTCCGAGCGGGTTTAATTGCTTTTTTTTTTCCCTTTCCCAATCAACTGCAGGAGGAAGAGGCCTAGAGATCCCAGTAGTAAATGGGCTTGACCACACTATGCTCTGGAGTAGTGGAACTGCACGTGCATCCGAATTTTAATCTCCTCATGAACCAACCATTGGGTGATCTAACTGTGCTGATGTTTCATCGGATCCCCTTCCTTGCACAGCTCTTGAGGCCAAGTCAGCACGGTAAAAATTACTAGTAGTAAACTGTAGGATAACTATAACAACCCTTGTTTTAGGATCTTGAGAGATCAGTAATCTTTATCAATTGACCCTTGATTAGCTCATATCTTGAGGCAGTAATCAGCAGGTAGCTTCAGCCTGGAGCAAATCTAACTGATGCTGGTGTCATTTGAGGTCAGCAGCTGCCTAGTTTATGGATCACACTTGCACGGTGGTTGGAGCATCACAGGTCACAAAGTACAACCAGGTCTTGAGTTGGAAGCAATGTGCGCTCTGATCATTATCTATGGCCTTTAGCAAGCTTGCTGTGTGTGGCTCCCAAAGCTGTGAGGCAGAAGCATCTCATGAGAGGGGGAATAAACAATGTGCCGTCACAGGTGGAGAGTGATCTGCATTTAGTAGGACAGGGTGTGCATTCAGCTACTTTTCTCCACTCTTTAGGGTTCAGAAATGTTCCCCCAACCATTCGTGTTTTGGGCTGTGCTCGAACAACAGGCTTCTCACATGCTGCTTGCGGCCACTATCCAATAAGTTGCTTGCCATGGCAGCTTCTTCTATCGGTGTGGTGGGGTGGATCTTGACAATAGATTTTCCGGGACTAGAATTAGGTCAGACAGCCTGGCAAGTTTTAGTAAGCTGCAATTGTGTGATCCCATCCTCCTCTTTTTTCTTTAATCTCTTATCTTATATTACTCTAAAACCAATGAATAGAGACAGCGTATTACTGCAGCTACAGACGACAACTCCTCAATGCTTGGTATATCTATGTCTTTCTTTCTTGGCCAGCTTGTTTTTAATTATATATGATGACGAGCCTGCATGTATAATCTTGAGTGTAAAAATCATCATTTACCACTCGACTCCTTAATTTTCAGTATCGTAAAAAACTGCAGATGATGAAACCATATATGCTGATGATTTAGTAGCTGTGATGTTTTCTTCCTAAAAGAGAAAATTGCGCACTCCATCCCACACGTACGTTAAATTCAGAATAGAAAATGTATATTCGTTTTCCTATTGAAGGCAAGGCGATACATGCACTGAATTTCAGCACCGCAAATAAAATGGAGTCATCAGCAGTTCCTGGTAAAGTGCACAAGACGAGGCTACTCGGTGCAGTTATATCCTCCTCTTATTACTGGACCCGGCAACAGGCATCACATGGCGCCTGTGTTCAAATCCAATTGTTAAATGGCTGCAAATCTTGCAAGCACGGCTCGTCACACAATACTATGTTGCTTGCACTCAATACCGTGTCCATCTGTCGCTATTACATATATATAACTCTCATTGGAGCTTTCAAAGATTGAAACAATCAAAAAGAGCAAAGCCTAGCTTGGCTTTGCCTGCCTATCCCCACCCATGCACGCACATGTTCAGTTGAGCGAGTCTGGTGGCGGAGCTGAAAACTAGTGCCGGTCAATCGGTCACTTCAGAGAAGACTCAACATGTTTGACAAAATAATACCGAGAAATCCCTGGCCATAATCACCGTTTTTTAACATCGCGCAGTACTGCTGTTAACTAATAACATGCCGCAAATAGACAGAGAAATATAACGATTAAACAATCGATTCTTCTGCGTGTCCGCTGCATCATTGTAGGGAAGAAAGAAAAAAATGTGCTCGGCTTGAAACCAGTGTCCGCAGGATGGATGGCACATGTGGCGGCCAGCCTTTTCTGCAATATTCCTCTAGATCTCGAAATCTGAACGAGTGTTGTTTTCCTGTTCAGAGAGGGGGCCCGGCCCTCTCGCTCCCTTAAGACACATCTTTTTTTTTTTTTTGAAAGCAAGACACATTTTGTTAGGTACGTTGTGTGCACGTAGAAACCGCTTGCGCGGGTGTTTTGTGTGGTGAGGTCTCCATCGGCAGGGTGGCGTGATTGAAATTAATTAAAAGCGTATCAGTATTATTATTCTACCAACCGACCAAGACCGAAAGAATTAGCATGTCCCCTGGCGACAAAACACATGCCTGGGAGGGGTAACCATATATGCTTTCATTTAGTTTGTATATGTACATATGGCAGTGATGCTGGCCGTACCAATCAGTGAGCGGCAGCTGCCCTAACACTGCAAGTTAATCGGGTGCTTAAGAAGACTAGTTAATTAACTGTTGAACTGCCATGCGTGAGCATAACCACAGTAGCAAAACTAGCAGGCCGGACATGCATTGAGAGAATCATTGTTGACGGGGTTGAGAAGTGTACCGCTGTTCTGCTGTCTCGAGATCGAAATGGCGATGTGTTATCAGTGTACGCCTCTTCACGACCAGAAGTACTGTATATGTGCGTGCCATCTACTGGAAAACACCAGTATGTTTTTCAGTTTTTCTTAGACTTGCTGCCATAAGTCTTTTAAAATTGACTCCATGAAGAATATATATATAAAGATCTAATTTGTCAGTTGTTGGTTTTGTTACGCGTATGTGGTCGGAGCGCGGTATATTCGTTCGTCTCTTGTACTTCAAGCAGAGGGAATAATATAACAGTTCATTTTGTAAACGTACTGTGCCAGGGCCGTCTCCATATTTTTTAGGCTCCGGTGCGAATCACGAAATGGGGCCCTAAAATTTGAAAATTCACATAGCTAAAAATACACTTGTAGCTAACTATATAACTTCAATATATGCTATTATTTATAATACGGAGGAATATATCAAATAATAATGCCATAAGAATAAAGATTGTACTTGATAAATAACATATGACCTTATGTTCTACGAACAAGCAACATCTTTCTAGTGTTTTTCTTTCTAGTGTTTTTTGAGGTGAAATCTTCAATTATGTTTTCATATTTAATCTATTCCAATATATCACTTTCAAGTGCTACTGTCGCCAATCCTACTCATAGAATACATGGTAATCAGTGATACTGAGACGTTGTTGATACAGTAAACTTTGGCACTTAGCATATGGTATTAGAAAGATTAAAAAGGGAATGGAGCATGGAGCCTTTTTCTTAAAAAAAGAACGGAAGATGATTGGTTGCTGCTCAACTGAGGGATTCACGCTTGGGACATAGATCGAGTAGACGTACGTATCCGTAACTGGAATGAGCGTCGGATCTGGTCAGGCCTCGTGGAATCAGCTTGGGGCAACTAGGATTATAGGAACAGCAGGCAACAAATGTTGCGTCTCGTGATTTGAGGGATTGGGCGTCAGGATGAAGAACGGCGGTGTTGCTTCAGATGGAAGCCAACGAACAATCAGTTTCATCACCGGCCACCTTCCCCGAAAGAATTTTACCCAGCAGACTGCCTGTTTGCCTGATTTTTTAGCTATGCAGAGCCTTTTCTTTGCTGGACATGCTCTATATGACTATGTGGATTGGAAGTTGGGGGCCCCAAATATTTGGGGGCCCTGTTCGGTCGCCCAGCCTACACCTGCCAAGCGACGACCCTGACTGTGCCTAGAGGCATGTTTTTCAAACGCGCGCAGGCATCAATTCATTTTAGTATTACAAACCACATTCGAATGTTTGAAACCTTTGTTATCATTAAGAAAAAAACTTCCAAAAATGGTGTGCTCCTCGTGAGACAAGCAGGAAAGACCCAGCTGGCACGTACCGTGCACACACTGCATGGACGACATCGATGTGTACCGTACATTGGCAAACTACCCAACGAGTTGCTCACGATTGTTATAAAAAAACAAAAAAAACGAGTTGCTCAGGACGCGCCGCCGCCGTGGCAATCCGCCACCACCGCGAAGGTAACGGCTGCAGCGGCCGGTAACGCCCGCCGGGGATGGACGCGCCGGAAGGACAGGTGCACGCACGCGCGCTGTCCATCCCTCCGCCACGCATGACGCATGCATCGCAATCGCAGGTCCTGCGTGGCAGACTGGCGCGGGGCCCACTGCTGACGGAGCAGGGGTGGACCCCATCACCGTTCCCCTGGCCTAGTCCGGGGCTCGTCTTTTGGGCCCTTGCCTCCGGCCCATTAAACCCGGTTCCTTCCCTCCCTCCCTGGACCACACACAGACACACAGCACCACCGTTTAATAATTAATTTATAATATAATGAATGCTCGTGAACCCGCTGAGGCGGAGGGAGGAGAGGAGGCCGACAAGTGGATTACTAGCGTCTTAACCTCCCCATCAGTCATCGCTCATCTTTACCAGCTGATGATGCGATTACGAACTCTCGGTGGGCAGGCTGCAGCGTACGGGCTCTAGCTGTACACGTAAATAATATCTGGCCAGTGCAAGTACGCGTACGCACTTACCCGACCGTAGCATGTGTCTCACTAAATTGCCGAGTACTCCTCTGTGCGCTATATATACTTGGGTTATACGTGAACACGAGGCTACGTACGTGCGTAGCTGCACGTACCTGTCTGCGTGTATACATACGTACGGGTGGACAGATCTATACTGGTAGGAGCAAACATCGCCATCGCATTGACGGGCGGACACGGACGCGCGTGTTCCGAGCTGGCTAATGATGGGACGGTTACCTCCTCACACGCTAGACTTAAGAGCTAATTTGTCAATGCAAAACACACCAATAGTAGAAAACGGGCATTAATTTATACCCCCATTTTTTCAAATATTTTTTCCATGTACGTTTTTCAGTTCTCGGCAACAAGCTCGATCTCGGCTCTCGACACGAATAATATTCCGACGAGGATGGGTCAATACTAATCGGTCTTGTTAGTGACGCTGTTTGCTCACATGTCGGCACAGCAACTTTTGCAAATAAAGAAGGGTCCGTCCAATTGCTGATGACATGCCAGCCAAATACACATGTACGTATAGGCAAAGCATCCGTCCAATTTCCAGCAGGCGTAGAAGATGACACGATGGAAAGCTACGGGCTGGCTACCAATGAGATAATATAGCAGACCGGCAGTTCAGGGTTTATCCATGATCAGCTAACTAGCGGACGGTCCAGATCGATCTGCTTGCCCATATCTATCTACTTGGGCGGTTCGCTGTTCCAAGGTGGAGTAATAATGCCAACAAATCCATGTATTTATTGGGGTCTTGTCCAATGTAGGCACCGTAGCACATCGGTGCATACACATGTCATCACATGTGTCAGCACCGGTCTCTATATACGTTGTATATACATTGTATTATTGTCAAATAACCTGTGAGCGTCGCATGGGTTCTGGCTTTCTGAGCTTATCGTGGACCGAAGAAGACTAACTCAACTCACCGACTACTGAAAAGAGATGTTTTTGGTCATTTCTTTCTATTGTTCACATTAGGTGGCAATTTACACTATGATCTTAGTGCACGAAGCTTCATAGATATATACGAGAGCAACAGCGGAAATGAAAATATATGGATAAGAAACGAAACCTAGCAGTACGTTAGCCGAATGACTTCGAGTCATAAGACATGAGAAGATAAACATAGAACTTGATACAAGGAAACGACCACTGCGCATGCAAATTACATACCTGATCCCCTTGCGATGCTTGATTACTTCCCCCCACTCAAAAGTCTAGTTCTGGTGGTACATTTGCATTTACCATGACAAGAATAGTGAATGTAAAAGCAACTAAACTCCGATAAGCTAATCTGGCATCCACAAAGGATTCTTGACACCATCACCATGTACATCATCAAACTCACGCCTAAGTCTATTCAAAAGATTGGGTAATATATTATTATCACAGAACATGGGAGTTCAGTAACATGAGCCTACATTTGCAACAAAAAAATCTATTTGACAAGTTTATTGCAGAATCTTGACTATTTTTTTCTTGTCGGCAAATAAAATTTTGCATCTCTTCTATCCGTTCAACATGTATTGAAAATGCTGAATGGTAGCTCAATATATATTATAAAATTTGCCTATTTAACTTTTCTGAAGATTCAAATATGTTCATTCAATATTCTACAAATGTAAAAATTATTAACCAAACATTTTTTTATAAAAGTTAAACTTAGATTGAACAACATGTATAAATTGTTGACCAATATTTTGAAAGAATGGTAAACAAATATTGACCTATATTTGTTATTCTTTGTAATTTGATCCAATACAACCGATTCACTCAATATTTATCTACTAACGCTTATTTATTGTACAAGAAGGATCAAAATACTTAGGATTTTATGATACAAGGACCACAAACATTTTTTATAGCATCATGTAATTTCTTTTGTCACATTAAATTGATACAAACACAAGAGCATGTAGTGTGTGCATTGGGTGTGTATTTTTGTAACCTTTAAAAATAATAGAGATGGTGATTAGGTTACATTGTAGATGTTTATTTTTTATATCTAAATTAGATTTGGAGAGGCTTAACCAATAGAGGTAATTAAGGAAACTTCAAATTTTCAGCTCTAATATATTGTTATCTTATATTTATTAACTCGTAGAAGACGACAACGTCAATCCTTACAAGTCAACGATAGTGTTATCACAAAATAAATACAAAAATGATATGAATGGCTACTATAATAATAATAAATACTACAAACATTTATGCTTATTCTCAAGCATGCTATTTAATTATATGTAATAATAAATAAATGCATATGCCTACAAGGTATAGTGGTATCCGCGTGAGTTCTAGAGTTGACGACCCACTCCCAAGTTGACTGCAAGATGTCCGTTATAGGTTGCTTGCGTGTGGACATTTATCTCTATATCTTCTCATACAAGTTTTTTCAAAGTTTGACGCAAGCGTCTAAACCTTTTTTGACGGATAGAGATGTCATGATAAAATGTAGTCGTCACAAGATGTATGCTACTTGTATTAAAGTAGAATGACACAAGACTACACATATCTCCTACAAAAGACATCAAATTCTTGCATAGTACAATCAAAATAACGAGGGTGATGAGTATACCTTAGTATCAATATTAGATGTATTTATGGTATATCTCGAATGTAGTGTTGCATATATTATGGAAGATTTATTGACTTGGACGTCATAAGTACATGGATACATTGAGAGATTGTTGAGATAGGCTAAGACTATGATGCAAAGGCGAAATTTTGAAGGTATTTATAAGTATCACAATCTCTTAGAAATCAGAAAATCATTTAAACAAAAAATTTAAAAGCTACATATCTATTTTATAATCTATCTTTAAGTTAAAAAATACTCTAAAAACACGTGACAGGCTGAAGAGAAATCTTAGACTCTTTTTTTTGAAAGAGAAATCTCATGCTCTAAGAAACCCTGAAAGGAAGAACATGATGAGAAAAATTGGTGCAAGTAACTAAAACCCACACTGCAACCCAAATAACCTCACGAAACAAGAGGAAGAGAGAGCGGTTTTGCAGTTTGCCCCCCGAGACAGGCGCCGGTTCTCCCTCCCTCCCTATTTCTTCCCCCTCACTCCCACTCTTCCCCTTTCTTCTTCTTCTTCCTTCCATTCCACCTCACGAGGAATCCGCATTCGCTTTTGCTCCGCGATTTATTGCTCAGGGTTCTTGCTGTGTGGTGGTGCTGGTGGTGGGTTGCGAGAGAGCGCCTGTAAAGTAAAGAAGAGCGAGCTGTTCCTGTGCTTGTGGTTCTATGCCTGCTTGCTTGCTGGCGAGGGGAGGAGGAGCAGCTCTAGTTGCGAGGCGCAGGTAGCGGCATTGCTAAGGCGGCGCGGGGAGATCCGGCGATGTCTGACGCGGATCGGATACGCCTCAGCGCGGAGGCGCTGTCGCTCCAGGACGACGAGGTGAGGGACAAGCCGGACGCCAAGGCCAATGTCTTCGCGGATCTCGGATCGCCGGTGTCGCCGCTGTGCGCGCGGGCGGCGTCCTCGTCGTCGTCCTCCAGGTCCGGCAAGTCCCTGCCGCCGTCGAATGCCGGTGCGGCGGGCGGGAGGAGCGACTCCGGGGAGCTCGTGGCGGAGAGCAACCCGCCGCGGCTGACGGGGCACCGGCGGTGCGGATCTGGGCCCTTGATATTCTCCGGCAGCAGCAGCAGCAGCAGGACCGGCGGCGGCGGCGGCGGGGACCACGGCAGCACGGCGAGCTCGCCGATGCTGAATGCGCTACCGGCCGGGAACATCTGCCCGTCAGGGCGCGTCCCGGGCCCGGCATCCGCGCCGCTCCCACCGCGTTCCCGCTCCGACGTGCTCGGATCCGGCACCGGCCACTACGGGCACGGGAGCATCATGCGCGGCACCCCTCGGACGCCGGCGAGGAGCAGCATTGACGCCCCGCCGTCGTTCGCCTCGAGGTCTCCGACGAGCTCTCTCGGGAGCAGCGCCAACGCCCAGGAGGTGACCCACTTGGGGAACGAGTGCTACAGGAAGGGCAGGTACGCGGACGCGCTGCGTCACTACGACCGCGCCGTGGCGCTCTGCCCCGATAGCGCGTCCTGCCGCGGCAACCGAGCAGCCGCGCTCATTGGACTCGGCCGCCTCGCCGACGCGCTCCGCGAATGCGAGGAGGCCATTCGGCTTGACCTTGCCAGCGGCAGCGCCCACGGCCGCATCGCGAACCTCTACCTCCGGTGAGCTCTTTTCTCCTCCCTCTACCATTCTCTTTGCACGGCAACCACTACTATATTCCATGGTCCATGCTGATACGTCGTCATAGATCCCTGTTTATTGTGTTGATTTTAATCCCAATAGTTCATGGTTGAATTTCCGTGTTGCTGTTGCTTCCTTTGGTGCTTTTGCCTCCAAATGGGGAAGGAAAAGCAACGTGAGTGATGCGCCTTTCACATTTCCTTTCCTTTTGGGCGGTAAAAGTTTTCATCTAGGATTTTAATCTTCACTGTCAATGTTCATTTAAATTATCGAGATAAAAGATTTCTCATTTCGGCAACAACAGGAGCACAATGTTAATCGACGTCGATGTGAGGAAAGATACAATCGTTGCTTCCTTTGTTTGTTGGGCATACCTGTAACATTGGCGTTAAAGTAGTTCTCTGTCACAGGTCACACAATGCTGATGCAAGGGGTGGTTGCTTAGCTGTACTTTGTAAGGTTGCTTGATGGAGAATTCATTAGGTTCATTGGATTTAGACCACATAACGCTGACGATCCTGGATTTCTGTTCCTAGTATTTTAAAAATTGTACATTGTCCTGATTCTCGTGTTTGATTTGTAATTTCCCTGACTCGCATTTAATTTGTTATTGCCCTGACTATCGCCTGGATTTATGTGGTGATATATAGATGTGTGGTCGGTTATAATTCATCAGATTTATGCTGATACGCCATGTGACACGCATTGTTGCAGATTAGGGATGATTGACAAGGCGAGATGGCACTTCACGAAGGCCGAGCATCTTCAGCATCCTGATCCTACAGGATGGCGGAAGCTGCAGGAGGTGGACATGCACATCGGAAGAAGCACTGCTGCAAGAAAAATCGGGGATTGGAAAAGTGCGGTGAGGGAAGCTGATGCTGCCATTGCTTCAGGCGCTGACTCTGCTCCGTTGGTAACTATGTCTTCTTTGTTTATGTTTCCTTTATTAATTGAAAATTTTTCTATATTGCTTTTTTTGTAGTGGCATTCATATTCATGTTGTGCTTGCAGCTACTTTCTCTGAGGTCCGAAGCACTTCTCCGGCTTCACAAGCTAGAGGAGGCTGACTCAACTCTTGCAAGCTTGTTGAAATTGGAGAGTACTTTGACATCATTGTCAGCAGAGAAAAAACTTGTAGGCATGCTCACTGAGTCATATGTGCATATTGTCCGAGCCCAGGTTGACATGGCCTTAGGAAGGTGTGATTAAACTTCATATGATACTCAATAGCCACAAGGTTCAAAGCAGACATTAAAAATATGATTGGTTTATGCAGGTTTGATGCTGCTGTTGCTGTAGCTGAGAAGGCTAGAGATCTTGATCCTGGAAATGCTGAGATCGGAATGATTGTGAATAATGTGAGACTAGTTGCTGGAGCTCGAGAACAAGGAAATAAGCTCTTTACGGCTGCCAAGTTTTCTGATGCGTCTATAGCTTATGGTGAAGGGCTAAAATACGATCCCTGTAATTCAGTGCTCTACTGCAACCGGGCGGCTTGCTGGTCAAAGCTAGACCGATGGTTGAAAGCTGTTGATGACTGTAATGCAGCTTTAAGAATACGGCCTAATTATACAAAAGCTCTCTTAAGACGAGCTGCTTCCTATGCCAAGGTAAACAAGGGTCAGGCTTTGGGATATCTTTATTTGCACCTGAATTTTAAATTGACACCGTATAGTTTTTTCTTCTATATAGCTTGAGCGCTGGGTTGATTGTGTACGGGACTATGAGGTGCTTAGGAAAGAGCTTCCTGGTGATAAGGAGGTTGCAGAAGCTCTATTCCATGCGCAAGTTGCCTTGAAGGCAACTCGTGGTGAGGATGTATCCAATATGAAGTTTGGGGGAGAGGTAGAAATAGTTACCAATGCGGAGCAACTTCATGCTGCCACAGCTTCGCCAGGTGAGTTTTTTTTCACCACATATTTTAAATGTATTAAAGTTTCTCTTATCACTGGTTCACAAATATGTATTAAATGCTTGTACTATGTTGGAATTGCTTGTGTTGCCATGTTTAGAATGTTGTTTGATTGTCGTGCTTAATATACAAAATGATTTTAATATACCTTTCCACTCGTGTTCCTCAGGGGTATTTGTTGTATACTTCATGTCGACAATGAATCCACAATGCACCCAAATTACACCTTCTGTGAATGCTCTTTGTACTGAATGCCCCTCAGTGAACTTTCTGAAGGTAAGCTACTGAATAAGATGATATGTTTCTGTCCTAAAACTCTGCTATCTAGTTACAAATAAGAGGAAATTTTGAATGACTGACAAGCATTCTCTTTACAAACCCACAGGTTAATGTTGACAACAGCCCCATGGTAGCGAAGGCAGAAAATGTGCGGATTGTCCCGACATTTAAGATCTATAAAGATGGGATGAAGGTGAAGGAGATGATTTGCCCTAGCCTGCAAGTTCTGCGTTATTCAGTGAGGCACTATTCTGTATCCAGTGCTTGAAAAGCTTAGAGTACCGGTACCCCAATTTCCCAATTTCTTTGATGCATATAGCTCCCCTTTTTCCGCTTACCAGCCTTTCCTGTCAAACTTGCAACATTACTAGCCTACATAGCATTTCATCATTACTAGCCTTCATAGCATTTTCACCAGCTACAAAGATTGGTACGTGGAAGAGCCTCCTCCCAGTTTTGCCCCCATTCTGTGCCCGTTGCTATTTTCACCTTTTGCCGTTCATATGCCAACCTGATTCAATACTTTCACCTTCTTTGGCTCTTCTTTTCGCCTCTTGTATTTGATACTTCTTTTTCTTTTTCAATTTATCTCATAGTTCATAGGTCAGCACCCTGCTTCTCAAGAATGGGAAAGGTTTGTAATGTTGTTTAGATTTAGCATACATCTTTTAGAGAGATAGAGGAGGGGGCTGGGTGCGGTTTTCATTACATGTACATACCTAAAGCAAAACATGATAATCCATTGGAAGATTGGTTCCCTGGAGAAGAGAAATGGTGGTAGCGGATTTTGGTGGTTGGGGCAAGGTACAGGGCTAGCTATGATTCTATTTCATTGGAGTCCTAGAAAGAAGACAACCATGAGAGCGGTTAACTGACGGAGAGGGGATGGCGTCCACTGACGAGGTTGTTTTGTTATTGCTGCTGCTGCTGGTTCACTGTGCTGAACGACACCAATATGCTACCATTTCGATGAATAAAAGTTCCAACATTTGTTCGTTCTTTCTTCCTTTTAACTCTGTTAATAATTTTTCTTTTCTTCTTCCTGTGGATTCTTTCCCTTTTGCTCTATTATAATAATTTTTCTTCTGTCTTGTGATGGTGGTGCTAATGGCTTTCCGTGTTCTTAAATACCTGCTCTAGCTTGGAATGTAGCACAGGCATATATGAATATGAATGTAGTAGCTTGCTAACACAATAGCTGTTTCCATCACGTCTGCGTGCCGTGATCATGACCGTAGATTGTATACGAACAACCACGGTGATGATCCTGTCGAGTAGTTATTTTATTTACTGGTTATATTGTGTTTATACTTCTGGTTTTTTATTCCGATTGGAAAAACATTTTGACAACACGTTTTATTTTTGGGCTAACGTTTTTTGTTCATCTTGTAAAGGTAGAGGATTCAAAACCAGGACATAAACACATCAGTCCTTTTATTTAGGTATGCGATGACAATTGACAATTAACAGGTTACGTCTTCGGAAGCGCTTATGAGAGAGACGTGCGACAGAACTAGTAAAAGTACGCGCGGCACATGTTGGATGGATTCAGATTCTCGACGCTCGGGCTGCGCCTGTCGGGCTGGCTCAGTTTTGGCAACCTGATCTTCTAGGACCAGGGCATCCATGATCCTCGTCGACGATCCCGTTATGGTGGCCTGGATGAATTCGCTCGCTCTTTAACGTGATTGATGTAGCTGGATACCGGGTCCCTCGTGAACTGCGCAAGATAACCTTCAGGTTACAAAATCATCATGTCATGTGTGGATACGATTCGACCCATGTCGAAACTGCAAATCAGAAGAGCCAATCGATTTGACCGCCGAACATAGCCCACTGCCGCAGTTTAAAGAGTCGAGCGTTCAGAGCGGCACATGCAGCCACGCAAAGCCGCCACTGGCCCCAGCCTTTGCAGCTCTACTGCAGCCTTCGACCATTCAACGACGACAGTACTATCGGACTCCGGTTAAGGGAATGCATCAATGCTTTCAGACAACAGCAGCTCCCGTCTGCATCAACAAAAACAGTCCCTCCTCGCAGCTCTGCTAGGACAACGCACACAATTGGAAAACGACACCCGGCACAGCCCCAGCGACATCTTTTTCATTCAACCCCTTCTCTTTAACAGGCCAGACACCCGGCACAGCCCCAGCGACATGTAACTTTAACCGTCTATCTATTTGCTAATACTAGAGTAATTTCTATTATAGCAGATGCTCTAAAATAGACCTAACAATCAAATAAGATATAAAATCACTTTTGATAAGCCATTGCAATGCTAGATTAAGCCTTAGCGCGGGGAAAGGGTCAGAGCCATCATGGATTAGCAAGGACGATGCTTGGCCCTTCTGCCTTCTTTCCATCCTGCTTCTGTAGTGCTGCCTTCAGCTTGGCTGCCTTCTTTCCACTTTTCTTTCCTCCTGCTGCCTTTAGCTTGGTCATAGCCTCCCCGGGAGGAGGGTGGTCAAACTTGCACTGCACACCAAACTTGCAGGTTCCAGACTTCATGTAGAAGGCACAAACCTCGGCGTCCTGTATAAATATTAGTTGGGCATGAGTCACTTACATTAACATGTCAAATGTCATCCATATAAGGCTACTGGTAGAAGGTATTTTAAGAGGCATATTATGAAAACAAAGAACCAAACGGGAGAAGAAGATCAATGAAGTTTGAACAGAAAAGCATTACATTACAAAAGCAGATAACAATAAAATACTATATGTCAATTTCGCTTTTAACAAAGATGAACATAGAGACTGACTATTGGATGTAAAAGACATTTTGCCAACAGGGATGCACTTGTCCTTAATAAGTGGAAATCCCACCCAAATGCTTTGCTTATTTTCACAAGGATGTGGCTTCACACATTTGAACAATGAGAATAAAAAAGCGAGAATCAAAAGGAAAATAAACAAAAAGGGCCAAAGCCTTTCAGTCCCAAGCAAGTTGGGATAGGCTAGAGATGAAACCCACAAGATCCAAGACAAACAACGGACTAAAAATAGAAACAAAAGGAAAATAAAAAATAAATGGAGAGGAAAATAACAATAAACCAAAGTAAAATAAAAAGGGCAATTTGTTTTTGACAATCCTTTTACATATTATAAAATCAGTTTGTTGTGGCAGCATCTACCAGGAAAAAAATTTGCTAGCGAACAAAAGTCCTAACCCAAATAATTTTTGTGGGGCATTCAAGTCCCAGGAACGGTTCTTGTAATATGATACCAGTTCATTCTTTTTCGTTCAAAAAGGATCCAGCATGTGAACTGGACCAGACCAGTCTCTGAACATCTTTTTTTCAGGTAAAAAGAGGTGCTATACTCAACAAACAGCTGAGCAGCCTCTACAGTGTCCTATGCAAGATTTTGGTGGGATACAATATAGCAAATTATCTAGCTGGATACATCTTATGTATACCTCTCTCCTCGGAAGGCCAGCAAGAGTAAGAGTCACAGTTTGCTGAGGATCCCAGCTTTCATTGGGACGAGGTGTTGAGCGGTCAATTGGATGGTGAAATCTGCACTTGTCAGTATACTTGCAGTATCCTGTCTTCATGTAAAACTGCATCACACAAATATGAGGAAGAAAAACAAGAGAATTAGTAAAGGCACAGACAGGCATCTAATTACAACTTCACAACACACAGAATATATATGAACTAAGTTGGACATTCATTTAAATTGTTATTATGTAACGTACATCACAAACAGTTTCTCCAGGCCTCTGAGGATAGATGATTGGTTCAGGTTCAACCTGTGTTTTAGAAAGCGTATATCAATAAATGTTTGATATATAGTGCTGCTTTCCTATCTAGTTTCTTAGTCCACACTTACCGGCACGAGAGTCGAATGAATATCAAAGCCAGGAAGAAAAGTTGCGACTGGATTTAGCACTGCTGCCACAGTGGCAATAGGCGCTGGAGTAGGAAGGATGCCTGGAGCAACTGGTGCTGTCGATGCTGCATCTACAGCTGCTCAATGGACAGTAATGTCAGAAAGACCAGCTTATCTAAAAAAGATTCAAGATATGCGAGAAGTTACACCCAAGATTGAGAAGTTGATAAGTTTATGCGCCAATGCTGTACTGAAACTGAAGGTGAGGAGTTAAACTGGGTCTGAATTTCGAAAATATAACAAGGACTTTGGCATTATTTGTTTGTTTGGCTGAAAGAGAATCAGTTGCTATAGTGTTTCAATCAAAAGTGGTTACAAGATAGAAGTACTTTGACATTGCTGTTTGTTATAATCTGGGGGAGACTGTTAGTGTTCTGAAAACATTAGGCATTAGTAGCCAAGCTTAATATATAGAATTTTGGCAATGATACCAGCTCTGGTTTGCCTATTCCTATGAATTTACAACCTCTAGAGAAGCCAACATTATCGTCAAAATTTACCTTCAACATGAATTGTAAATGGTAAATTTTATGTTAAAAAAGGTCAACACATCATGGGCAAAATTACATATCTACTAGAATCAGCTGCTGCTCATGAACATATTATACCTTAGTGCACAGGATTATTCATAATAAAAAAAGACAAACCTGGACGGTCAGGATGATTGTAACGACATATAGAACCATACATGCAGCTGTAAGATAGGGAGGGCATTTTAAAAGTGTCAGATTGCGATTTGTCTGAGAAAGAAAGAGGTGTACGATGGAAACCCTGATTGGGAAAGAAAGTACCTGCCTGTCTTCACATAAAATGAGCAATCAACTTCACCCTGCAATACAGGAGAAAAGGTATTAGGCAAAACAACCGGTTCAATGGATAAGATAGCGTTAAACTGTAGATATAGACGACATATAGCAGTATTGTAATAATATGAACTACCATAACTAGATGGAAAGATGGTAACATGATGTACTAAAACAAAATATAACACCAAGATTACTGATTCCACAGATTGCGCAGCATACATAAAGCATATTTAATTTGTGGCTGCACATTTTGCAACATACTTTTGATATCATTTCCAAATGAAAATTATAAAAGGGAAACTTATTGCTCCAGCAAAAATACAATAGGTATGAAACTAAAAGTTTACTACCCTAGCCCAAAAGGAAAAAAAAACACTTGACAGATGTGTACTGGTCTTATAGGAAGCCCCTTTGCATTATGCGCTTCAGCAGGGGCCGCTGGTGCCTTTGCCTTTTCCTTTGCTGGAATCGAGCCATCTGCAGCGCCATTGCACAATGCTTCATCAATTGTTGCTGTATATATGGTTTGCTTTACCTCCAAACTTGGCACCTCGACATTTTTTGGATGATTGAACCTGCACTTTGCACCAAATTTGCATTTGCCTGTTCTTTCATAGTGCTATAAGTAGAGAAGAGAAATGGATTTAGGCATTATGTCATGAGAAAACAGAAAGATTAATAATAATATACAAGATACTTTTCTTACTGAACAAACTGGCTCAAAAGGTCTCACTGGTAAGACAGAGTTGTCAGCAATTAGAGACACCTGCATTACAGAAAAGCACAATCGTTGAGGCTATAGATCATTAATGATGTTTGAAAAATCTGTCATTTCAAATACAACGAATATTAACTTACTTCATTGTTTGTTCCAGCCTTGACTTCATTGACCTTTTCCTTTGGATGATTAAACTTGCATATAGACTTAAACTTACATTCACCAGTCTTCGTGTAATACTGCATTAACATGAACAATATTATTAGAAAAATATATTTGTCAGACAGATCTAAAAATAAGAGTTTGGAACTATGAATTGCTTACAGGGCAATCAGGTTCTCCTGGTCGCTCAGGATAAGAGTCTTCAATGTTTCGAACCTGCAAAAGGAGTGTAAGCAAGAAACAGAGGAAAATGATGTTGAATAACATGATAGAAAGTGCAACTTTTGAATAACAAGACAGAAAGTGAAACTTCATAACATTTCAGAGACTTAAAAACACCAAATAAGAACCAGGGTAATTTCAAAATTGTTGCTTAAGAAACAGTACTCCTGTTAAAACTTCAACTGCTTTTTTGTAACCCTCAATTTCCAACCACTACCCCAGCATGCATTCAGGGATTCCTGTCTATCAAAACCTTTTTAACTTTGTAATATGCATAAATAGTTGTGTAGATTGTCAACGTAAGATTGAAATTACTGAATCATCATGAAATATGCTCTCATAACATTCTTTTTAAGTGAAATATTTCAGTTTTCTAAGCATTGCTAGTCGAAGTATCAGCTGGTAGAACCAAGCATATGTCCATATGTCCTAATTGACTTCTATTTCAGATCAGAGGGAGTATTGATTGACCAATATTCAAATAAGAGACGACAGCAATAGCTGGAGCTGTGAAAGGAGAGGCACAACATGGTAGTCCAGATGTAAATGCACTAGAAGCCAGTTTCCCAAAGCTAACCACAACAAGAACAACAAAGCCTTTTGTCCCAAGCAAGTTGGGGTAGGCTAGAGATGAAATCCATAGGAAACATGAAAAGAAGAGATCCAGAAAGAACACAAGACAAAAGGTAGAGAAATGGAACAAAGAATGTGTGGAGCCGAAATTGACAAGATTGCATGGTAGTGTACCTTAGCCCAAATGTTACACAGCAGGATGTTAAGGAATAAAAGTGAGGCATGACAAAACGGGAAGGAAGAAAACATCAACATAGGAATAGGGGAAAAAACACAGGCCAAGACATGTATGGTTTTGATGAATGTAAATATGGTGCATAGTCAGTGTAGAAGATGCATATGGTAGGAAAAATATATTTAAAGCGGAGTATTTTTCTTAGACACAACTTACATACATAGAGCAATAACTTAGCTGAGCTGTTGAGCAACGCAAGCACAACTCTATGCAACAAGCAGGCATGCCTAGGTGCATCTAATGGGGAATGACAAGAGGTGCTGTCAAGAAAGAATCAAAGAACATAAACTAGAGGGGCAAAAATGTATATTTCCCTTCAAAATGGTAAGATGAGATTCTATCAAAAGGTGTGAATCACAGAACATGTGGGTATACATAGTTGGTAAAATGTTATTTAAAGGAAAGCACAATGATCGATGCATCTAGATAGTTAAGTAGCTTCAGGCTCATAGAATTAGTAAATCCAAACAGGACTCTTTCCTAAGTTGGATGGACATTTGTACAAAGACTAGGGTTTTTCTCTTTTCCGTCTGCTCCGGTCTTCTTTATTCTTTTCTGTACAGTGTTTTATTAATTCTTATAGTATATTATATTTACAACTACAGTAGGGGTTTCCCCTACCGTAACTGCCTCGACAAAAGAAGATAACTAGCAGAAGCTAGCAAACTCTTGTCTCGTGCGGTAGTGCTCTCTCACTCAAGAATCCCCCAAGAGCGAAATAGGAAAGAATGAAAAGGGGAGACCCAATAATAATGCCACCATATGATATCAAACAACAAAGATCCTTCTATGTTCCAAGAAAGTTGAGGTAAGTTAAAGAGCAGTACTTCAATATTCTTAAACTTTATTTTTACTCTTAGGGAAACCATAAATCGTTTCAGCCTCAATGATCAAGTAAGGAAAATCCAAATCAATTGTCATCCCCCTGCCTTCTCCCGCATGCTGCAGTTCAGAAATGAATGTTCCAGTACCATCATTAGGTCTAAGTGAAAAATATGATGCCATAATTAAGCAAAGAGTGAAAATTCAGGTGGACTCTCTTGAGCATGAACAAAATGTGGCACTCGCAGCCTTATGTCACACATCCCACCACATAACCAAATTTCATGCTACCATACTCCTGACGCCTGCAGCTAGACACTATGATTTGCTTTATCCAAATCAAGAGGATTTTTTCTTTAGGATAAAAGGATTAGAGCAATGCATCTGGCTAATGCTTCCATGCTGAGATTAAGATGAGCTATCTATGTTCTTTCCTTCTAGTAATAAGGAATTACAGATATATATGTAAATCCATAGGTATATACCTTTAAAATAAAAAATGAATAAACAACAAAATAACATTTTGATATAGTAAAAAATATGTAGGTCTCTACATAGATAATAAAATAACAGATAATCACCTCTCTCCAATTTCGAATCCCACCCTCTGGGACCCATTGTGGATGGTCAAATTTGCAGTCTGCATACTTACATGCTCTGTTCCTCATATAGAAGGCACAAGCCTTTACCCCGGTCGCTGTGGATATATAGTAAGGCTGCTTTCAAGCCTAGGGCGTTTCACCATAGTATTTGATGGATATAAAGGCTCACTCAGGCCAAAAGTACTATGACTTCCCATAACAGAATGGTGATAGATAGCTATAGAAGATATACAGACAAACTTTATAAGTTAGCTGTATCTTAGTAGAGAAATAAGATAGAGAAAATATTTGCAAAAATAATGAGATGAAGAAAATAGTTATATCATAAAAACAGCTTAGAAAGAAAAATGTAGGCCTAATGCTACTCAACCGACTCTTTAGTAATACTCATAACTTGCTTTTAATTTACAGAGTAACTTGTATGTTTCAATGCTCTGGTGTACAAGAAATCATGTGTATCTACAGTGGGAGCTCACCTCAAAATAGCTTGCATATTTTTTTGGGGAAAAATAGGGATATTGGGATGTTTCTCACATCAAATATCAGACAGCATAAGGCCTAAGAGGTTCTTTCCCTTTTGAAATTACAATAGTGCTTTTAATTCCCTCTAAGTCGTATATGCTGATTTGAGACATTTGGAAATACTAATACTCCATATATCCATTTTCATCAGTTACCAGTATATATAACCCTTCTACATTAATTTCACTGCAGAAGCATATATTCAGATATTTATGTAAGCTCTTTCTGGAACTTTGATGAGTTGAAGATCAATAAGAAGGTAGGCTGGCGGTGCACTGATCATTAGTAGCTTCGATCATACGTTGAATAAACCTTAACTCCTTGATATGGTCTTATTCCAAACCCCATTGGAATAGCAAGTCAACCCCTGAGAGGCTATGAAGTGGGCATAACTAGAAACTAGTGCAGTAAATACTGGATTTTGCAACTCGTTACTTTCTCCATCCCGATAGAAAGTTTATGTTACCAACGAAACTCAATAGAATGAGCTAAAATACTCGCAAGGAATATAAATATTTTTATAAGAAATATAAAAAGTCTAGAAGAAAATTAACAGCACCCCGAGCCATGATTCAGTACCCTCTACGAGACTCATGTGCCGTGCACCAGCCAACGGATTATAATCCTCAGTCTCACACAGATTGCCAATGGGTAAGCTACAATGTTTGGACAAAAATAAGCAATCATAACTGCCATAGGACTGCAATGTCAACTAAGTTTTAACATCCAAAACAATGCTCACGAAGCACGAAAGTATCTGCCCAAAATTGGTGGCATTATACAATTAATGCATCGGGGGTTAACACCTCACAGAAACCAAAACGGGGATCAGGCCGCTCTCACCTTCTGCGGATCGCCTCTGGCCGACGTGCGCGTCGAAGTAACCGACTTCGGCGGGAGCGAGCCAAGGCAGCGGGACTTCGGCGGAGGAGACGTTAGGCAGCGGGACGTTGGCGTAGCGGGCGGCGATGAGGTCGACATCGTAGTCCGTGTACGACCGCGGCGGCGCGCCGTCGCCACCCGCGCCAGGTAAGCCACCGCCGGTATACGGATAGAAGGGATCCGACATCGCCGGTCGCTAGGGTTTCCGCGCCAATCGTGGTGCAGATGACAGGGGACAGGACCGCTGGAGGTACAAGGCCACCCGCTTGTGAGAATTGGATGGGAATGGGATGGCTCGACGGCAGCACTCGCACAAAAGCCGTGTATGTTCCTTTTCTCTCCTCAAACGAGCACCCTTTGCGTGACACACTGACACGTCCTTTTTTAAACTCGGTATTATAAGATCACTTCGAACGGATATTAATTACATGCTACTCTCTTGAGTCTTGATACCTAAAATATACTAATATATATTTTGAAATTGTTACCAAATATCACAATAGAATATGTTTTGGATAAAATTTGGTGGTAGACTGTTTGATTTACTAGACTCAAAAATTAAACATGCCACCCAGTTGACGATCTTCTCAAGGATGAAGTCGCATAATAGCCGTAATGGCGTTGGTATCCCTTTATTCCATCCAGCCTTCCTCGTTTTTCTTTTATTAGCAAAAGGTTGCATGCCTTCCTCATCCAATGAGTCGTCTATATGATGTTGCTTTGCCTCTGCTCCTCTTCTTGTCGGTCGCCACCGTTGCCTATCATGGAAGCCATGCTGAAGGTCTTCGCCGTCATAAAGATCGACATCATCCGAAGATCAAGGTCATGCCCGAGAGCGAAATCGTTGCTCACACAACCATGGATAGTGTTTAGAAGATTGTTGTTGTTGTTAGTGATATGAGAACTAGGGTCCCAAGATCATTCAATATTACCTACTGAAAATACATCTAAACCCCTAATTTTATTTTGGATAATTGGCATCATATAATTAATTTCACTAATTGACTCGTAAGAATGCGCGTAGATGATTGACTTGTCAAGAATGTGAAACAAGAAAAATGAAAGGAAAGGAGAGAAGAAGATGTGCACGTTCCAAACCTTGACAAAACATGGAGTAAACTCTGAAGCTCATCGGCAATGTTTTTTATTCGCTTTTTGAGTGTAAATGTGCCACACTACCAAGAGAGATAAATCACAATCATGATCACAGTTGAAGAGCTCACAAAAGTATCCAAAATATTCTTGACCTCCACGGTTTCTAATCCCATCAATAGAAAAGTTCTGACTGGATCCAATCCGAGGTGGAACTCAATTGGTCTGTGGAGAATACCAAGTCAAAAGTTATGATACAACATCAGAACTCCAACTAGGAAGTTTTCAAAGCACAGTGTCGGTTTAATTTAATAAAACAAGACCATAAAAATGATGTGTCACTCTTTAATAAAAATCTTGAAATTGTACATTAGGATTAACCTAGTGAACAAAGAATGTACATTGTGCAGATCATCCTCAAATATTAAGTAGATTTATAGAAACACGTCAGGAAAAGATAAAGTATCGTAACAACTTACGGTGGAGTTATATGAATGCCAAAATGATAGTGGGTGAAGCTAATGGAATAACCATCATAAATGCTTGTAAGGTACAGAGGCCAAGACAACAGTGGTGAAAGTAAAATTAGTTGGGGTCACAAAACTTCATCGTATGTTTTAACCATGAAATGAACTAATTTTAGGCCCGGAATGTTAGTTATGAGGAAGGATGATGTCGATATATGCATGTTTCCGTTTGAGAAATTATGAATGCGAAATTGACTTGCTCTATTTATATTTCGTGTCAATTTTTTCTTCATTAGGGGTGTATGTATAGAATAGCACAAATATTAGTATTAACGATCAAAATTGATATTATCTGATATTCTGATTTGCCAATCAGGAGGTTCCGATTTTGACAGACACATCATCACCGCCACACCGCACTCCCCGCTCGGTCTCCCGCTCCGCCACCGACGCCCGTATTGTCCGGCAGCTCCCACCTTATCCACTCATACTGGGCCGGGCTGCTTGCTATGGCTGAGGTGTCGCGCGTGGTCGCGTCACCGCCTCACCGGTAATGTTTCCCGGCAGGAATATAGGAAGGACCAGAAACACAAAATGGGCCCGAACCAACCCAGAAATGAAGCCCTGCTGCCACTGGCAAAGCCGAATCTTAAACCCTAACAATCGGAAGTCCGGATCCACCCGGTCCAGCTCCACCACACACATACCCGCAGCCATGGCCGCCGCCGTCTTCTCCGCCGGTCGCCGCCTCCTCTCCACGGCCGCCGCCGCGGAGGCTAAAACCGAGCCCACCATCCCGATCGCCCTCCTCCGCCGCCTGTCCCGAGCGGGCAACCACGCTGAGATCGACGCCGTCCTGGGGCCACTCTTCCCCTCCCACCCCATCGCCGCGCTCTCCGCCCTCTCCTCGATCGGCCTCCCCGACCGCGCCTCGGCGCTGCTCGCCACCGTGCAGTCCCCGACCGCCGGGCACCTCAACGCGGTCCTCGGCCCGCTCCTGCGCCGCCGCCGCCTCGCCGCGCTCGTGCCCGACATCCTCGCCGCGCACCCCTCCGCCCCGCGCGACGCCGTCACGGACAGCATCCTCGCCAAGTCGCTCTGCATCACCTCCGGCGCCGACGCCGCGCTCCACCTGATACGCGAGCCGGCGTCGGGGAGAAGCCCTCCGTGCAGCTCTTCACCTCCATCATCGACTCCTTCTACAAGCAGCGCCTCCCGCACCGCGCCGAGGAGATGTGGCGCGCCATGGTCGACGACCACGGCATCGTCCCCGACGCCGCCGCGCACAACGCGCGGATCACCTACAAGTCGACGAGCGGCACGGTGGAGGAGGTGAAGGAGCTGATCCGCGCCATGCGCGAGGACGCGGGGCTCCGGCCGGACGTGGTCACATTCAACGCGCTGATCCGCGTCATGGTGCGGCACGGCAGGGTGGACGAGGCGGTGGAGGTGTATCTCCGCCTGGAGAAGGGGAAGGAGGCGGGTGTGGCGCCGGAATGCGCGACGTACACGTGCGTGGTGAGTGCGCTGTGCGGCGTGGGCAGGTGGTCGGAGGCGGAGGATGTGTTCTATGAAGGGTTGAAGCGCCGGAAGGTGACCGACCTTGGCACGGTGCGCCAGCTGGTGCGGGGGCTCAAGGACGCCGGCAAAGGGCGTGCGGCCAGGCGGGTGGTGGTTGGCCTGCGGAAGAAGTTCCCTGATCAGTTTGACGGGCCGTGGAAGGAGCTGGAGGAGATGATCGGGCAGTCGGCATCTGGCCAAGGGGACGGCGATGAGGAAGAGGGCGGTGAGGAGTCGGCCGCAACAACGGCCACAACCTGAGACGCTTCGTTGCTGCGTTAGTGTCGAAGCTCAACGCAATGGAATTGTTTGGCAGTTTTGCTCGATGGATCTAATAATCATACTCACAAGAACACTGAAGTGTTGGCTACTTATTTAGATTGTTTAGTGGCAAAACACTCTTATCTTAGAATACCGAAGAAATGCTTGGTTTTTCATTTTCTGGTATTGAATTCTCATTGATAACATGGAAATGCTGGTCTGTTAGTCATTATTCCTGCTGTCCACTGCTGAAGAATTTTAGTTTGTACTATCACAATGCGCAATCTTTCTTGATTTTCAAAGAGAACTGCATGTCTGCATCACTAATCCAACTCCTGTAAAAAACGAATGGGTGTGTTCGTTTCCTAGTTCAAAAAGAATCTTACTATTTATGAGTATTAAATAAAATTTAATTATAAAATAAATTACAGGTCCCTAGACTAATTTACTGAAACGAATCTAATGAGGTTAATTAAGTCATAATTAGAAGACGGTTACTGTAGTATCACTTTAGCAAAATATAAATTAATTAAGTTCGTTAGATTCATCTCAAAAATTAGCATCAATCTGTCATTGGGGTTTTGTCATTAAATTTAGAAAATACTTTTAAATAGTAAGATTCTCTTCGATGTGACAGATGCTTAAATTT
This sequence comes from Chloris gayana, assembly GCA_031894775.1. NCBI lineage: Eukaryota > Viridiplantae > Streptophyta > Magnoliopsida > Poales > Poaceae > Chloris > Chloris gayana. The sequence continues at coordinate 126,039 of JAUNZO010002656.1, forward strand.
TAGAGGGTAGAAAACGAACAGGGCCAAAAGTCTGCAATTGACAACCACCGTCCACGGTTTCCTTGAAACGCAGAAGAAATTCACATAATACAGGGTCCATGGTAGAAATTCACATAATACAGGGTCTACGATAGACCAATACACAATACACATTTATTTTTATCTCTTTTCTCTTCGTTTACTACACCTACTTTATTCCTCCACAATTTCCAAACTGCCCCTCTGATCAGAGACGTTGCTCTCCTAATCTGAAGGCAGCCCGCACCCCTGCCTGCAACTATCGAGACCAATTTCCATAGTCGATCGAGTCAAGAAGACTAGAAAATGATTTCGCCACGCTCGCTAGTCCGCCTCGCGCCGCCGCTCGCCGGCGCCGAAGGCACCGTCCTCCGGCGCACCATTCGCGGCCTCTGCACGACAGACTCCACCCTCCAAGCCCCCACCCGAACCGCTCTCTCCGTCCGAGCTAGCTGTCGTCTCCTCTCTCCTCTCGCGGCTCCTCTCCGCGGGCCACGTCCCCGCCGCCGGACGCCTCCTCTCCGCCGCGCTCCTCCTCCCAGGTTCCCAGGACCACCTCCCTCTCCCTTCACTCGCCGCGCACCTCGCCTCCCTCCCGACCCTCACCCCGGCCTTCGCGCTCCTCACCGCGCTGCGCCACCACCCCGCCCGCCCTTCGCCGCTCCCGCTCGCCGCGCCGCTGCTCGACAGACTCCTGTCCGCCCGCCGCGCTCGCGACGCCGCGTCCGTGCTGCGCTGGCTCTGCCGCCCGGACTCCCCGCGGCGGCCCGACGCCGCCACCTACGCCGCCGCCGTCGCGGGGCTCTGCCGCCTCGAGGACGCCAAGGGCGCGCTCGCCGCGCTCCGGGAGATGTCAGCCGATGGAATCCAGGCTTCGCAAGAGCTGCGGGAGGCGGTCCGGGACGCGATGCTGCAGGACGCCAGGATCGAGGAGGCGTGGTCGCTGGAGGACGCGATGCGGCGGCCGGAAACCGGGAATGTGGTGGAGCTGGTCGACAAGCTTCTTGCAGAGTGGGAGCCTTGAGCCATCAGGTACGAAGAACATTGCTTGGGTCTTGTGTTCCATAGACGCAGAGGTAAGAACTTCTCTGAAAATGGCAGTCCAATGTTTTGTGCTGGTGAATGTGAACTTTGTAACAACTCTAATGGTGTTGATGCTGAAATAATTTGATACTAGCATCCGTGAAGCTACCTGTATAGAATGTGTTGCGATGCGAATACAATTCACTGCAAGATTACTGCACATCTTAACATGATGGATGGCTTAAGGTTCCCGATCAAGCTAGTTTCATTTCCAGTTAGCAGGCAATTTAAGACGATATAACCTTATGCAGTAGCTTTGCTAGAAAAGCAGCATTTATGGATGGGTTTTATTACAAGATGGAAAAGAAAAAGTCGGGCTCGATGTGGTCGTGCATCTTCAGTAAATTCTATTGGACCACTGTCTCCCATTTCTAAACTAAACGCTGAACTATCTTCGGCTCATACCCTGTTCTTTGATTCTTTCTAGCAACTGTTGAATACAGGTAAACATGACAATACACTGTATTTTTTTATATGGCTCATTGTATGAGGGAGAATTATGAGGCCCATGGAAAATACACCTAGCTAATTGGCAGTTATTCACAATGAAAAAAGAGTATGATGTCCTAGCCATCCCAAAAGCTTCAATTCCTGAATTTGTACTCGGTGGGATGACCGATTAAAAGATTAGAGATGAAGGAAAACTAAGGCATGATATAATTCAGAGAAAGTGCCTGCGGAATCGGAATGTTGTTAACATTTTTTATAGCAATGCTAGAATTAGTTCTTCTTTTTGGAAAGGGATCCCGTTGGTAGCTAGGGCAGTGCAATTTGGATATATGTAGGTTATTGGCAATGACAGTAAGGTTACGTTATGGCTGGGGAATTTAGGGTAGTAAGTAGGAAGCAAAGCTCCCTGCCGCAAGGCAATTAGGGCTTAATTCTTGCTTGCTTCAATCATATCCCTGGCATTATATAGCAAGGCCTAAACAATCCGCTAAGAAACTACTGATTACAATCTACTAACAACTCATGAGTTAAACTAACAAATCTTATCTCTATCTCCTAACTGAATCAGATCTTATCTCTATCTCCTACTGGTATGTTGTTTGCCGATGAAGGCGTCCACAACACTTCCTCCGACTTGGCGAAACAAATTGTCCTTGCTGAAATTCTGGGTGCTCCATCTTGAAAGTTTTCAGCTCCTCCCAAGTAGCATCTTCATGCGCCTCCCTTTGCAGCACACCAGCAGCTCTGAGGAATCCTTTGTCGGCCTTGCACACATCACCTTGTGAGGCTATGGTACAGCACGACCGCACACATTTGGTGGCAACGGAGCAAGATCTTCTAGCGGAATGCCCTCAAATTTCTTCAAAATCACCACATGAAACACATTGTGGATTCATGCCTGAGGTGGAAGATGCACACGGTAGGAGACCCAGTCGATACGCTCCATGTCTTCATACAGCCGAAGTACTTTTTATTTTTTGTTTTTGACTTCATACAGCCCGAAGTACTTAGGAGCCAGCTTTGAAGGCTCCACATAACGAACCGATACGGCCGCGCACTGATTAAGGCACAGCCATACCCAATCATTGACCTCAGACTGACAAACTCCAGCTGCCGATGTCGTGTGTTGTAGTTGTGCTTCATTGGATCTTGAGCATGGAGCAGTTTGTCCTGAATTTCTGCAAGGAATACATCCCTCTCGCTCCACGGCCACGATGCATGCTGAGAGCAAGGTTAATGGAGTCGCCAGTTGCAGGCGAAATGCCAATGCCACACCACTTACCGTCCACATTACCGAGTAGCTGTAGGCTGGCTGTTAATCGGCTGCTCATCCGTCTTTGGTAGTAATGGAGACACCCGTAACTGGCTGGGAGCATGGTCCTTTCTCAGGTGGTGTGATTTAGCCGGCTTCGAGCGGGCGATTCCTCAGTCGTCCGTTCTTCTCTCTCTCATGTCTTCTCTCTCTTCTAGCTCAGATTTTGATGATGTGTAACTCCATTTAGCCAGCTGACTAGGCATCATTATACTTGCTCTGAGCCCGGTTGAAATGAAAGTAGTGTCAACAGCTCGCCCCCTAGACCACCTGGAACGACATCGTCTTTAACGTCGACTGGTAAGAGATGTTGAAGCAATGTTCTGCAGCCAGCGAAGCCACTCTTTGGATGATCACTAATGAGGCAGCATAGATACACCGTGATAATCATGTTTGTTACCTCGGACTGCTCATCCGTCTTTGGACGAAATGCAAAGGAGAGGCTGAGAGTGCGACCGGAGAGGTGAAATAGCTCCTGCCATCGATTGTTGGTGATGATCGGGTCTCAGGCGATGTCGATCAAATGTGGCAGACCGTGGAGGCGCACAGTTTGGTCAAAGAATGCCTGGGCAACGGTTATGGCGGTGTAGGGGTGACTCAACGAGATGAAGTGCGCGTACCTGGAGAAGCGATCCGCCACAGCGGTAGTGACATACTTGCCTGCAACCTTTAGAAATCCTTCCACATAATCCATGGCAATGCCAGCCTAGACGGTGTGTGGCACTTCTAGAGGCTGAAGCAGTCCTGTGGGATGAAAGTGCTCTGGCAAACAGAGCAGTCTCGGATGGAGTCCCAGATGAGCTTGTTGTCGTGTGGTGTGGCAAAGGATGCACACAACCAACCCCCACATGTACTATAAATAGTATCCAGTATGCAATGTAATGTAGTGCCTCAGCTTTCCTCGAGTTGCTAGTTGTTGTCCACCACCTCCAATTAGAGCCAACATTTGGTACCAGAGTTGGGAGGATATTGAGCTTGCCAAAGACAGGAGACAAGCTGATTACCACTGCTGCAGAGCGTATTGTCGCCAACTCCTGAGCTGTGGAGCTGCCGCTGACCAAGACCAACTATCATGGTGGTCCTTAGTTATGCAAATGAGATTGGAGATGCTGGAGCTGTGGACCGCAGTTGAGTCAGACAAGTTCACAAGGTCGATCATCGCGAGGACAGGCTGGCGTTGGCCACCATCCTGTTCGGATGCCATTGAAGATGAAGGTCACACTCTCCGTGGAGAAGTTGGTGAAAGAGGCCTGATGCCTGGACAACAGTAAAGGCGATGTAACAAGGAGATTCCTGCGTGATGGAGGCGAACGCGCAGCTGACTCTTGAAGCAGCACAAGCTCAGGTGTTAGTGGGCACCATCGAGGAAGTTGCTTCGCCTATGGCGAGCGGGGTCATATCGCAAGGTATTGCCCACTAGCAAAGGACAACGAGCCGACACTGTTGTAATGGCCTAGTGTGCCATGTGATGATTAACACAAGGAATAGGAGGAGAATTTTTAGCATTAATCCTTCTGTTTCTGAAAACATCAGACTAGTAAAGTGAACTGGATGAAGTGTTCAAGAAGTGTTAAAGATGAAGTGTTTTCGGTCTTACTCCAACAGCATTTTCTAGAACTTGGAAGAAGCACCAGCCCAGCCCAGTCACCTAGTGTGGAGTGTAATGTAAATAACCTCTTGAACAGAGGAATTGTAAAACCGGAGAAGTGTTTTTTTTGGCAAGAAAACAAGTTTGATTAATCACTTTTTTTTCGATTTTGTGGTGCCAAAATGGATGTGGGATTAAACATCTAGATACTTAGGTATTAGGACTGGAATGGATTTTGAGAATGTACCAACAAAATGATCGATCGAAAGAAAAACAGTGTGACAAACATTGTTACATGATTACATCCAGTGTGCTGAGGGCACTATAGCTAACCTTAAACGATTTAATTTTCTGTAAACAGAGCTGGAAGACCATCAAAGGTTATACTCTGGTGTTCAAAGAAACTGATCAAGGAGTGGGAGCCAATGTACAAACCGACGGCCAGAGAAAATCTTAGCCCTGGAGCACATTCTTGGAGAACACAGCTTAAGCGCCACAATAAATTCAAAACGGTTGAAGCTCTGGGAATCTGAAGAACTGATGATCCCACACTGGAATAAAGAACAGAAGCAAATGCTGCGGTGTTTTGATGTAATGCTGTTATGTTTGGCCCAGTAGCAGCAGTTAGATGCTGTAGGGATCCTAGCTGGTGTACTCAGTAAAGGCACTGAAACGATGTAACTGAATTGTATCTTTTGAGAAATGGGACAGGGCTGTAGCCCTTACTTCTAAAAAAATGACAATATATTTATGATGATAGGGAAATAGATTGTGTTCTATTTTCTTTTGCAAACTTATACATGTCCGTGTGATTGCAGGTCTGATGAGCTGCCGCTACCACAGAGGCTAAGTTTCACTACTTATATTGACTCCGTTTCTTTGGTAGACAAGGGACAAATAACAAATTTTGTATGAATGGCAGTTCCTTGTATTGACTTTTTCAAGTCGTTGATTTCTATACACAGTTTTGAATTAGGATTGTTCCCAACTTTGATCCAAGTATACTTAATATATAAGTTCAAGGTTGTTGACACATTTTCAAAGTTTGATAAAATCTACAAGAACAAGACAAAAAAAAAAAACTCAACAGGGCTCAGAGGTACTTCCTGTTCGCCATCAACAGAAAGAGTGAAATCAATACTTGACATATGCCATCAAAAGTAGCATAATTTGCAAGCTTGACGTGCAGAATAATTTGCGAGAATGATGTTGCAGAATATGCAATCTAATAAGGATCACATTGAGGCAAACTTTCCAAATGACATTGGCAAGACAACAGGATCCTACGAGGAACTCTTGCTTCGCAGTTAACTACGCAGAGCTTTGAGAAGCAGATCACCAAGCAAGATAGATACAATCATGACAGAATGCTTCTTATTTGTGCAAAAGCACAAAAAAAAATCATCCAATACAAACTGCCTAACACCGTTGACATCCAATGCAGCATTTTTGGCATCAGCTTTAGACCTCACTATTTTAGGTAACAAAAACATCCGCTTTCCTTTCAGATTTACAGCAAAGTAACTCTTCTGACCCAAATCTGCCCTATTAGCTTACAGAAGAGGGTAGAGACGAATACAAAAAAACCACTATCTCACGCCTTCAAGCGACCCAGCTCGATTCCTTTCACTAAAAACCACCGAACGAGCACCATCTCCTGCAGACTGTCCGCATCGAGTGCAAGAACTTTTTCTCCCCGAGCGACCATGACAGTTAAACAAGCCACGACAAAACTGATGCACCATTAACCGCAAAGCTAAAATAAAAGTTCAAATCCTTGGGCAGCTACAGGACTACGCATGCACACCATTGCCATTGGCATAGTAAGTTCCATTAGGAAGACCATTGGCAAGCTTCTTTGCATGCCCGTTTTGGAGAACTGTCGAAGTGTAAGAGCCATTGCTTAGATGTTTAGAAGAAACCACATGGCCATTGGGACAGTCTTGCAACATCCTATCCAACTGCCCAGATGCAGCAGCAATTAGTCCTGCATAAATATACGTGAATATTAGCATACAGTTTGAGGAATAATTCCCGATCGATAATACGTGAATATTAGCATACAGCAATTAGTTTGAGGAACAACAATATTTTGAACATGAGATTATCCAGCATCTCACCCACAAACAGCGGAGAAGGTTTGGAAGGTCTTGACTTGAACTCCGGATGGAATTGAGCACCAACAAAATACCGGTGACTAGGCAATTCAATAATCTAAAAGTAATAAAAAAGATAAGACACCTCCTGAAAAATTAATATTGCCCAAGCAAGTTTCAGTTCGAGTCAAACCTCCATTCTCTTTCCAGTATCATCTCTTCCTACAAACTTCAGCCCCGCATTTTCAAACTCAGGAACCATATCAGGGTTCACCTGTGAAGTTGGTAATATCAGTTACATCCAAAAGGAAAGGCAGGCTGTGCATTGGAGAACAAGAGAGCAGATTGTGTAGAATCTATATGCACTTTTGAAAATCTGCCAAATATAAGCATACCTCGTATCTGTGTCGATGTCTTTCGTCTACATAAGTGACATTACCATACCTAAAAGGTCAAAGTACAGTTACGGTAGGTGTAACATTTAACAAATTCAAGGGCAAGCATAGCCATATGGGCATAATGAATTATGCAAAAGGGTACATAAGCACTCACAGTTTAGCAGACTTGCAATCAGCAACCTTGAAAAATGTCCTCCTTGATCCTAGTCGCATTGTCCCACCCATGTGTGTTTTTGAGCCCTGAAAACAACAAATAGTTCATACATAATGTCTTACAAATGTTCTTTGTTCTTGCAATGTAATAATTCAATGGCAATGTATGGTTTAATCGGTTCAGACATAAGCACTTATTCACACTAAGTACCTCAGGCATAAAAATAACACAAGGTGTCTTAGTATCAGGATCAAATTCAGTGCTGTTCGCATCAGAGAGATTCATAACATGGCGGGCAAACTCCACAACAGCAATCTGCATTCCGAGGCATATACCAAGATATGGGACATTTCTTTCACGTGCATACTTAGCAGCCAGAATTTTCCCTTGAACACCTCTATCACCAAAGCCACCAGGTACTAAAATTCCATCTGCCCCCTGAAAATGAAAGCTATTTGTATAAGTACCAACTTCCATCATCTTCATGTTCTAAAATATACATATGCCAACTCCCACCTTCAATGAATTCCATGCTGCTTTGTATGCATCAGGTGCCTATAACATTTGGGCAAAGCAAGGTAAGAAAAAAGAAAGTAAACCTGATTATGTGAAATTGTAACATAAAAGGGATTGTGTTGAACCTCAATGGCAGTGGAGTCCTCAAGATCCGTAGAAGCAACCCAATCGATAACAAGTTTTCTACGGCAGTCAACAGAAGCATGCAAGAGGGCCTACAGATTTTTGCAACAGACATGGTAGTAAGATAACGGTGTTGAGTTTTTGGAAGCAAAACACATTATCACCATATTGTATCACCATATTGTTAAAGCTTACTTTCAAAACAGAGAGGTAGGAATCTGATAAGCCATTGTACTTCCCGACCATAGCAATCCTCACCTAAAAACCATGACAGTTGGTCACACGGAACTAAGGAATGAAATGTTTCAACAGCAAGAGTATAACTGGAAAGAAACTAACAGTATCTGTAAGGCTGTCAAATATGGTAGCTCTTGCAACCCATTCATCTAACTTTGGCTCCTGAGCAAACCTGAAAAAATTATTAATAATTATTAGACATCATAGTACTCATCTTGTATAGAAAAAAAATCAGTAGATAATTGAGTCAAACCTTTCAAGGTTTAGAACTTTAAGAATAGCCTCATGTGCCATTTGGTCCTGCAGGAAAAAAAACTAAATCAGAGGTAAGTTCAAGAAAAACAGAAGGACGGTTTCAGTAAAAGAAAACAATACCCGTAGCAACAATGGGATGCGCCAGATATTGGAAACGTCATACAATGTGACAATGTTTGCAGCCTACAAAATAAAAGACTCATGAGCCTAGAGCAATTATAGACCCTAGAGCAGCTGGCTAAGAAAATTTATGGCTCCATTACCGGCACATGGCAAAACTGGGATAGTTTTTCCTTCACATTATCTTCCAACTCCTGTAAACCATATCGTTTATGAAAACTGTGCTAAGATAGACCAATATACCGCATAACGGTAAATGAGTTCAACAACAAACCTTTGTACTGCGGCAAGCTAGAATGTTTGGAGTAAGCCCGAGTCCCCTTAAACCACGCACACTATGTTGGGTCGGCTTTGTTTTCTACAGAGCAAACATAAGTGAAAAAACAAATAGGTAAAACAGAACTATTCAAATACTAACATAAACTATATAACCAACTGTACAGCAGACAAATGAGTAATCAAGGATACCTGTTCACCAACAACATTCAGAACTGGAACTAGACTGACATGCACCAAACAGAAGTTACCGGGGCCTGACAAAATAACAAAAAAAAATCATTAATACTGCTTACTCGGAGCAGGTAAACTGAGATTACATGCATCATAATGAATATGCAGGTCCTCACCAACACGATAAGAGAATTGACCCAAAGCTTCAATAAATGGCATAGATTCAATGTCACCTACAGGTCCAACACTGAGTCAACAATAGGAAAACCAACCCTAGAATGCCATAGCAGAAGCTATGAACCAAAATAAATAAATGTGAAACAGTTGACTCTCATCACCTATGGTGCCCCCCAATTCTATCACACAGACATCAGCCGGTCCCTCCTTGCCATCCACCGGTATCATAGCAACACGCTCGATCCAATCTTGTATGGCATTTGTAATGTGAGGCACAACCTTGAATAAAAGTAGAGAAAATTGATCATCATCCAAAACAAGAACAAACATGCAGAAGCTACCAAAAAAGAAAATATATAAAAAGTGCACGAGTGATCCACACCTGAACAGTCTTTCCCAAGTATTCACCCTTCCTCTCCTTTTCAAGTACAGACTGTTATCAACATCAAAATTATGAAAAGTCAGAGAATCCTTTTATGCAGAGAAAAGCAACTGTAATCTAACATGCGTTCCTTCATATATCCGTACATTCTTCTTGTATTCTTAATATAAGGACATCCTTTTCATCCATATGTAGTACAAGATAACGTCAACATCAATTGATGGTTTTAAAAATCAAAACTATTATGAATGTGTGCATGCTGATAGTGCATTATATAACTATACTGTGCCAATTGGCAGATGCTTATGCTACAAATTCTGTTCTAACAAGGAGAAAATGATATGCTTACCTGATAGATCTTTCCAGTGGTTATATTATTGTCGCGAGTTAGTTTAATGTCAAGAAACCTCTCATAATTTCCCAAATCCAGGTCCACCTAAAATATGAAAAAAAACACATTAATTGAACAAGATAATATGGGCTAGACTAGCTATTTAGACTGTGACACATCATTATATCAATACCTCGCCACCATCATCCAACACAAACACTTCACCGTGTTCGAATGGGGACATGGTACCAGCATCGGTGTTAAGGTACGGGTCTGCATATTCAGTTAATTCAAATAGAACACGTCAATCACATGATGACAAAAGCAAAAAAACTAAAGCATTCGAAGAGGTATTAGCTGGCTTGCCGCCAACAATTTTACAAAGAAAGGCCTCAATCAAAACCAAGTGCAACAATAGTACAAAGAGTCACAAGGTTACAACAGCTAAAACAAAGGAAGGTTTTAGGTGCTACTGGATAAGAAGATCAAATTAAGTCAAAGATTCCACTATGCAGAGCTGGCATCCAACGGTTCGTGAAATGATGATATAAATCAACATCTGTGTCACCTTGGCATATATCAAAATCAGCATAGGCAAGCCCTCCACAGCACATGGTATCTAGAAGACAAAGACAGGGATGGGAGGGGAAACCTAGTCTTCTCCAACACCTTGTTTCCATGGCCGCAACACCAAGAATCGAAGCTATGGCTAACTTTGAAAGCAAACTAACTACAGCACGTTTTTTTCCTTCAGATATGTCGGATCTTATCCGTGTAACTTCATTTTCATTCTTTGGTCTTGAAAGGAGCTGAACACAATGCCACGGGCCACTTGTCTAAGCATAACGGATAACCATCAACCAGTGAAATAAATTGTTATGGAATAGTAGACCACTCTTGAATGGACCACCATTGTTCAAACTTTAAACGCTCGTGCAGAAGATTCGCAAATCACAACCACAAAGTCAAAAAAAGCTACACCCCACCCCTAAAACAAAACCAGAACCTAACTAAAATCAGGTGGACGAAAATCCCCTTTGCGCTATGCGCGACCTAGGTAGGTGCCCACCAACAAAGCAATCTTTGAAAGGAAAAAAAAACTCTGGGTATAGACGAGACAAGATTAGGGAATCCAATCCATTTTTACACCACATCCCCTAAAACCCCGGGCAACAACGAACAGAACGGCAATAGCACTCAGCGGAAGGTTCAAAAGAGGGACTTTTCACCAAACCCAACCCAGGAACCCGGGCCCTGCCCGCACCTACCCCCACCTAGGCCCTGCGCCCCCACTAATCGCTGGAAAACCAAATCTTTTGCCGGCCAGTCAAGCCGGAACGGATCGAGAAATCCGAGCCACCATGGTCCAATCCATCGAGAGCAGACGCCCCCAAGGCGCGCCCTTTCCGTGCGCCCAAGGCCGCTTTTTAACAGTCGGTGTGAGGGCGTGTATTGTAAGAGGAGGCGGCGGCGGCGGCACGTACCGATCTTGATAGACGTAATGCGGAGGCCGCACGACTTGAGGACGACGCCGATGCTGCTGGCCGTGACACCCTTTCCGAGCCCACTCACCACCCCGCCGGTGACCAGGACGTACTTCATATCGCCCGGAAATCTCGGACCGGACAAATCCCCAGCCGCCGCCGCCGCCGCCGCAATCCCCCAGCCACGTGCGCGCGCGCGAGATACCGCACGAGCGGGTGTTACCGTCCGGCAGTAGACGCGTGCGCACGGTGCGAGGAGGAGCGAGGAAGGAGGTTTTAGGCGGGTATGGAGGAGGTGGCCTTGGGAGGGTAGGAGTGAGGGGCAATGGAGGCGGGCGGCAGGGGATAGAGAGGGAGGAGAAGGGCTTTGGGGCGCCGTATTTATATTGTACATCGCAAAATCCCTTCTTTTTTCCGAGATTTGTTTTTCAGCTTCCTTTCTTTCATTCTTTGTCTATATATAGAGGAGCATTCTCCTGGGCTTGGGGTTACCTTGACCTTGACGTAATAGAGATGTTGAGGCCCATCCGCCTCCGAGCGTTGTTCAGCCTAGTTCCCCTCAAAAGCCTCCCCCTAAAAAAAACTTCAAACAAGAAAAATGTTCTTTCATAAAAAGACTTCTTTTTTCTTTTCTTGCACTTGAAATCATTAGCCGACCAGGGCGAGAAAAGCTGATACAAGGACTGTGGCAGTCCGGAGCATGTTCACAACATGCATTGCTGCATTGCGTCTAAAAGGAGCAAAAGCCGCACTTGTTTTTTTTATATGCAATTAATTGGCGATTGCGCAATGTCGTAGATGGAGTTCATCGAAAGTAAAAGAACGTGGCTATCGAAATTCGAAAGGTGCATACGCTTTAAGTGTATAGTAAAATCACACACACACACATAGGCGCACAACATCTCCGAAAAGTGAAATGGTGTTTGTATTTTTTTCTATTTTTTGTGAGAAATATGCATCACAACAGGAAGCATGCACTATAGACGTAGGCTAAAACCAACTCTAACGGTCAACATAGCACTCTGTCGCTGCACCTCTGTCGCTAAAAATACTCCCCTCCCCTCTCAAGAGCAACTTTAGACCGATATTTTATCTACATAGATGAGGCTACAAATAGTTGATTCTAGTTGGTAATGTGCATGTGATATTATTACATATATTTCAACTACAACCCACTTAAACTACTCAAATCAAGAGGATTTTGGCCAAATTTTATGAAACCCATACAATTTGCAAATCAGAAATTCCAATTCATTTCAAAACAAGATCAAGAAAAATATATTGAATGATATTCTTCCTATACAACAAACCCCTACAAAAGCATTGAACTTAACCTTCCCCTCGATTTTGATGTTTTGCACAATTTTTTGACCCATCATTGTTCGAGTGAAACAGTGAGCGACCCAAAGGGTATTTTATAGGGACAGTCTTTGTAGCGGCGGCTCGCATTGTCAGCCACAGCAACAAATGTGGGCCACTGCTACAAAGCAACCAAGGAAGCACCAGGTGGTCATTGCGGGTCACGACATAAATGGAGCCCATTGGTAGCGGCGGTTGGCAATGTGATCTGCCGCTTTGTAGCGGCGGTCTGAGTTCATATCCGACGCTATATGTCTTTCGGGTTGGACCACTATAATGCATGTTTCTTGTAGTGCATCGTTGTTTTGTGCACGACATGCGGTTTGCTTTGGCTTATACTTGACCATATTTTTCCATACATGACGGCTAGTTAGATATACAAATATGTAACCTTAAACTTGCCTCAGAATATCATCTATGTTCTCCAATTCTAGATGTTAGGTTATAATTTGGAAACATGACATGTGTGACCAAAATGGAGAAATACTCCTACGACTCATGATGATGATTATAGGTAATATTTTGTTACCTCCTCAGTTTCGTTTTTGTGTGGATGTTAATTGATCCTAATGCATTTATTTGCTACTGTCGATCGAGATAGCAACATCATGAAGAAAGTATAGCACATTACCAACCACATTAGCAATTCAGTTCTAGATGACTTAGTACACAAGCAGAAACATTGTCGGTTACACTTTGGTCAAAGAAAAAATTGCATTGGCTGCCAACATCACCCAAGAAGGCCGCGCTAAGAGCAAGTCTAATGATTTCGCCAGCAGTTGGCTGCGACCCGCGATGAAGTGTCGTCTTTTAGTGGTGGGTCCCATCGAAATTTAATGCATTGCTGCTTCTTCAACGAATAAGGATCCGCGTTTGTGCTTTCGCCAGCCACGAGCGGGCGCGTCGTGAGACGCCCGCGTACATTCTCTCTCATCCTCCACATCGGATTTCGCCGGCTTACCATCCTTTATTATACTTGCTCTAAGAGAAACATTGTCAGTTACACTTTGGTGCAACATCCTTAGCATGCGAGGCGTAAGCATTAGGATTAGGTATTTTGTCGAAAACAGTGTGAGAGAACATGAGTGAAATGATGGGTTGTGGCGCAGGTCATAAGTTGAAAGGTTTGCCCGGCAGAGTTCTTTTGCAAACTTGGCATGGTGAATCGGCCATGCAGAATGCTTCATATATAGCGCTAATGTCTGAATCAAACTCTTTAAATTGCTCAAATATCCACGAAAAATATTATTTCACCATATATATGTTGGTCCAATTGGCGCGCGACGGTATCTCCTCTGCACCGTAGCACTAGCACACACATGGTTGGTCCGGCACCAGTAATGCACGTACGAAGCATCGCGATGCCTGCATGTTCTTCTGGTCAATGTGCCGGCTCCACCATTCATGTTACCAAGATCACGCCAAACTGAATGCGAGCATGGAGGCACATGCTGCATTGGACCAGAGCATGAATGGCAAACATGCATGTCAGGAGAAATGAAATCTCGAGATCGAGATGGACTCATTGGGAGATGAGAAGTATCAGCCGAAATCAAGCTGCAAGCCGCCCGCGACACTTGTCATCCATGCATGTGTAATCGATCAGACCTCTGATCTCGCCGTCTTCTTTATGCGCATTATTGTACTTAATTAAGAGCGTCAACAAAAACGGACGGAGGAAAAAGTACATTTCGACAAAGAAAAACATGTGTGCGTCGGGTACTTTTTCTTTGTTTGAAAAGCATTGCTGATCTCGTGTCCGTGCTGCCTGACGAATGATGATGATCAAGTAGGAGTTTGAAGATCGGTGCATGCATTTCTAACACTCTGTGATTAGTTCGTGTTGACGCTCTGTCATTAGGCATCTGATCTAGTGCGACGTTGCAAAAAACGAATAATAATCTTGAGCACCCTTCAAGTCAAGCGTTTAACAAGTGATGAAGCATCTACGAGCTGTGTAGCACGTCGATCAAATCTCCATATATGCGATCTTTTGTCTCGGATCAGAAAACATTTTCTCTCTTCCTTTCGATTTCCACCGCACAATATTTGCTTCTTTCTGCACGAATTATTTTACGCATATTTTCGACGGATCTGCCGGCGGCAAAGGAACAAAAAAATCATGGACCTCAGTCAGAATCCCAATGACATGGGCTGCATGACCTATGTGACCCGCACGAAACAAAGTTGGAGACGACACTGGTTTGATGTGGCGATGATCCGACGTTCCAATCCGTCCAGCAACCAAAAAACAAACGTACAGGGAAGGACAGCTACCCGACTCGCGCGTGATGGCGACCCCTTAGTTCGTTAAATCCGTTTACTTGCTTGTTGCTACTAACATATCTAACGTCCATCTCACTCCCAAAAGAAAACAAAACGAAATTTGTATTGTTTTCTTGTGCTTCGTTCCTCGGAGGCACACGATCATAGTTGACAAAGCGTGTGCATCGGTTCAGTATATACTTGTCCATGGAGCTGACTTCTACTGCTTCTTGTTCCTTTCTTCTATATGTTTAACTGTTGATCAGCAGTTTGATACTTTGTGATCTGTATGGCAGGCACTAAAGGCACGCAGAGGTCGAGGACTGCTGATCAGGATCGGAGTTTGATACTTTGTAATCAAATATTGTGCCAAATAGAAATGGTGCAACGATTAATTTCCGCCCACATGGATATGGATAGTCATTGAACAAGTACATGTTCATTATCTTTCTCCAAGCATTGTAAATTGTAAGTCAATGGATAAAAAACATATAAAAAATAGTTGCAAAATGCAACAGTTCAACTTCACATTTATAGGCTTATAAAAATGAATACACTCATTGACACGTGTGCAGGATACTTCAAGCACTATAAGCCAATGCATGTCAGGATATCATCTTTGTTTCGTGTGATCATAGCTGGCTAGCTTGTAACAAGAAACAAAGCTGTATTTAGAGATCTGTATTAGGTGTGTCCACCCCTGCTTTGTCCAAGATTAGCAGTCAGTATCCAAGCCATTTATTGGATAAACCTTCCGGCAGATGTCTCAAAATTCCGGCCACAATTTTCTCAAGTGCTCAATTATTTGTGGACCAGAATACGTTCTGTTTGAGACAAGAACATCTGCGACCGTAATTTTCTTACTATATGCTTATGTTGATGGATGTTTGTAATCATTCTAGAACATATATTTTTTAAGGAGAATCTTTCGAGAATATATGTTTGATGTTGAGTATCTCAAGCGGTCAAGCCCATACCTTTAGCTGCACCCAAATACATGTCATCGATAGTAACAATTGCATGCAGCGATACCGTCAATATACATGTTAATATTTTGGTAGTGTGCACATCGGTTCTATTTGCATATATTTCCAAATCATGAGTATATAGATGAATTGATTGAGCGGTACGTTGCTTCGACACATAATCATCTTGTCTCTATCTTGGTTGCCCTACCAAGTAGACTCATATGGTCACCTCAACAGGAAGATAAATTCTGGATTATTGCTTATGAATATTGGTGCACTCTATAGTTACATAAAGTAGTTATTATTCAGAATGATTGAGCTTAAAACGTCCGTTGATGACTTTTCCATGCTCGTCTTCAATAAGTACCATATATTTGCTTCTATGAATGTAGGATACATCGCATCCAACTGTCCATATCTCAGGTCATCTCAAATAGTCATCTCTTTAAATATCCTATTCAGAGACAATGAAAACCTCCCACATATACATATTATTTCTGCAATTGCTCACTCCAAATTACTGTACATTCACAACACGGATTCAAAGAAAGAATATCACAATGAGGTTTGGATATAGTCATGAGTGTAGACAACTATTTTGGTTAAACTTGATACTATCATCTTCCCATTTGGTTCTTTCATATATTTTTATTCTAATCACCCAAAAAAAATCAACAAGGACGATGGCTCTGGCCCTCATGCCCTGATTTATTGCTTGACATGTTATATGGTTGTAGATCGTTCAGTCCTCTCAGCCTCCGAGAATTTATAGAGTATATGCCTTTGGGTAGTACTAATTCAGAACTTGTTTGACCCATCTTTATGCAGCACTGATTGGGTGTCATAAATATTGTGAGACAATGGTGAATCGAGGCCCATAGTAGCGATGGTTCTAACCGGATTGGAGTAACGTGCGGATGCTTTTTTTCCTCCCTTTACTCTACCTGAGTTTCTTGTGATAGTTTTTTTTTTCTTCCACTCTTTTCATCCTATATTACTTAGCTTTGCACCAGGTTCACTGCACATTAACTCGCTGAAGCAGCAGGTCAGAGACAGACCAAGGGCCGAGATAGCCTATTTCCTGAAGGATATCGTCCAGGCGAGCGAGCTTCTGCCTGATGTGCAATATTAGGCAATAAGGGTAGAACGGGATCGAGTGGCACATGAGGCCAAGCGCACTACACACACTGTTGTGTGAAGGGCGAAAGCTCCAGTTTGTGCCAAGCAATTGATTGCTCAAGAATGTATTCAGTCTTTGAGCAATCAATAAAGTCTTCTCCTTTCATAAAAAAAGGTTCATTAAACATTCAATGAATGTGAACACCAAAATCCTCTCCCGAGATGACAAATAAATTGAGACTGAAGAAATAGTATTTTGAGAGAATCCCTTCTAAACCACTGAAAAAAATCACATTCCCTTCTTAGTCACCGAAAATATAATTTTTCCTTCTCTACCCCCACGTGAGATTTTTCTTCTCTTGTGTGCCACTATTTTCAGGCTTAATGCTTTAGCATATTCCCATACTTTCAAAATTAAAAATAAACAAATTTGAAACTTTACTATAACAAAGTTTGTTTTTCACATGTTTCTCCAATAGTAAAAAATTCAAATATTTTAGTGATTTCTTATGTTATGCAAAGAAATACGTGAGTAACAGATTTTTCTATTTGTGAAAACTTTCAAATTTGTTTGCCTTTTAGATTTTAAAAGTCTAGAAATGCATTAAAGCATTAATATCTTTTGGAAGGGTAAGGAATGACACATAGGGGAAGGAAAATTTCAACCGAGGCCATAAAAGGGGGAAATATTTTTCTGATGGATTAGAAGGGAACATGATTTTTTTCAGTAGATTAGAAGGAATTTGCCATGTTTTAGCATTGAGTGATGCGCTAGCTTTGTATGACTTTGGTTCGGACGGGAGGCACGCATCAATAATCATAGTCACCAGGGGTATCAACTGTTCTACCAATGCTGTCTTACCACAATATGATGATATACAATCATATGTGTGTAACTTTTTTCTTGAGCATTACCCATATGATTAGTCAGTAATCACTTATTGTGCAAACATCATTCTTTTGCTAATTTTGTGTTTTGTGACCACGCGTTTTGACAATACAAGACTTTAGCAAGGCATCTGTGAGGTGCACATTGCGGTCGGGGAGGAAAAAAACTCACTGTGCTACTAGTACTAGAAAAACGGAAGGTCTACCTCAAGTCAAGGGGAAAAAATAAAAGAGAGAAAAGGTGTAATTTACAAGTCCCGGCTATCCGTGGGTCCATCCCCACTTGGCAGCACCCTCCGTGAAATCACAGGAATGCACGGGCAGTTTTGTTTAGCAAAGATTCTGCATTTGTCTTGTCTAACCACATGGGACAGGATCACAAGACACGGCCGCTCGCTGGGATGCCGGCGGGGTTGCTAGTGCGGACGAAGACCGGCCAGAAGCAATCAAGACTCGGACGGGTTCGTCGTGGAATCGACTAGACCACCGGGCGCCGGAAGAGACAAGGAAGGGGATATCTGCGTGGATACGCCGGCAGCTACGTGCACATGGGCGCCCGACAGAGATGGCAGTCCGGGGGCGTTCTTGCGAACCATTGCTAGGCCTGAATACGATTATGAAAATCAATTTTGAAGAATCTCGTTCTAAAATTTATATGATCAATGCAAATTTTGCGTACCCATCATTTCTTTTCGACATGGCTAAAACCATTTTCCATCACCAATAACATAAGTGGAAAACAGAGTTTGTTAGAATACATAGCCAGCAAAAGGATAACATACGGATGATTAGACAAAAGAGCTAGAGCTTATTATATCCCGCACAGCGCGAAAGAGACTAGAGCACTCAGAGGTCACCGGTACTGATATATCTAGACTATACTAGTGCCTTTCGCCTGACAAACAAAAAGATATAACTAGAGCCATCAAGTAGTATAATCATTTGATCAAATTGTGCGCTATGTGAGGTTGCCAAGTTGTATATCTTTGTTATCCGGATTCTGCACGTGCCGGAGATGCACATACTCACGTTAAAACATGTGTCGTGCTTGGTGTCTTGTTATGGTTTATCGAAAAGTTCAAACGGGATACATTTTACACAATGCAATGAAGCTACATAAGGCACAATTTTGAATTTTTAACTACTATATAACAGCTTACTTTGGAAATGTGAAGAAGGTATAGATTTTATATGAAAAATACTTCTTAAAATCATAAATTTGTCTGTTTAATGAAGTATATTCTAATATCTCGTAAATGTACATTGTTTTTTGTTTGTTACCATAAGTTTGTTGTAACCAAGAATAGTAATTTCTTTTTGGAAAGATGATTACAAAAATTTACTACATCTCTCAAAATACAAGTGTCTAAGAGCATCTCCAACGGTTCCCAATAATTTTACTCTCAAAAGACTAGCTTTAGGAAGTTGCTACTTGTATTGGGAGTAAGAAAAAGACATACACTTCAACAATTCTCAATAATATTGTTGTCTGAATAGTTTAAATATCCTTGCGGTAGTGAGAATCAGGTTGCCAAATGTAGGAACCTCAAGGCTATAAGTTGGGAGTTGGTAAATTTAGCAACCTCATTAACGGTTGGAGAATGATTTTTACTAATCACATCCTAAATTTTGATTGAGCAACCTCATTTAAAGAACGGTTGGAGATGCTCTAAAACGTACTTAGAAAGCACTTGTCCACACGTAGTATGAAGTATGATGTGCACCTCTGGTTGTGAAAATAAAAAGTACTTAAAAAAGTTTCGTGGATATGAGCAAGTATTTAGGAGAAAGTTGCACTTTGTTGATCATGAAAGTTGAAAAGTTACTCCATGTATGAGTCCCATATTACTTGTCGTTTTAGTTTTACGTATGGATAATAAGGAGACACAAAAAAGGTGAATAAAAAAGCATGAAGTTAGTGAAAGTTTCCTGGGGGCGGGGGTGAATAGGCG
This sequence comes from Chloris gayana, assembly GCA_031894775.1. NCBI lineage: Eukaryota > Viridiplantae > Streptophyta > Magnoliopsida > Poales > Poaceae > Chloris > Chloris gayana. The sequence goes on from JAUNZO010002656.1 coordinate 145,764, forward strand.
GTAACATGAACTTCCGTCGGGGCTTGAGAGTTAAAAACAAAGAAGAGAAAGGAGAATGGGAATCTCATGATTCCTCTTGAATGAAAACCTTCCTTAACCTTCTAGAAGTATTGTAGCTGTAGGAATTTGATAAACACACCGCACACAAATAGATTGGGCAAAAACAAGCAAAGAAGCGAGAACAAGCAACAAAGCACAAGAGAGACGTGGATTTTTCACCGAAGATCGGACCCCTCACAAAGAGGTCCCTACGTTTTCGTTGAGGAGCTCATAAAGAATCTGGTCTTTCTCAACCCTAATCCTCCCGAAGTGACCACCAAAGTCAAACTTGGTTTTCTTCTTCTTCTTCTTGATTTCTTTTCTTTCGGAGGCGAATCACAACCTTCACAAACTTCCCAAGGTTCACCACAATTTTGGTACCCCTAGAGTTTACACCTAGCCAATCTAGGAGAACAGATCTCTAAGAGTAACAAGTAAAAACGAGATTGCTTGCAAGGGAAAGATGTGCTCAAGGTTACGTTGATGCTCTCAAGCTTGGATTCAAGGTCGGGGCTCTCACAAATGGCCTTGGATCCCAAGGCGAGTCGAGTGAGGTGAGAGCAAGAGCTTGAGTGAGATGGGAGAGTTCAAGAAGCACCAACAAGTTTCCAAACGACATAGGATAGGGTATATATAGAAGAGGATCAAAAGAGTCGTTGCTAAGTTAAGATGGGAAATGACGGAACTTCCGTCACTCCTCGAAATAGGCATAGGAGTGGTCACGACGCAAGTTCCATGCGAACGGAACTGCTGCCAAGAACTCTCTCGGATTCGATAGAACTTCCGTCATAATCTAGGGAACTTCCGCAAGGTGCAAAGCTCAAACGTCGGGTCGGAAGTTTCGTTAGAGACGGAACTTCTGTCACCCCACGGAACTTCCGTTCCTTCTAAGTGAGCTAGGATAGGTAGGCTTTTTTGGACTTGCCTCTTTTTGGTAATTCTGGATTCCAAGCTTTTATAGATTTTCTTGAGCACATTTTCACTGCATTTAAGATCGTTTCACCCCCTTGATAGTTTGGCACACCTAGACTCAAAAAGCTATATACCTAGTCTTTTAGCTCTTGCTTTTGAGTTCTTGTTTTATATTTTTGTATGAGGGATAGACTTTCTCACAATGTGGGTTATTCCATTTCGATATCCTACACATTAGCTCAATAGCACATTAGATATTTTAATTCTTTGTCATTTATCGCCGCATCTTCGATTGATATAAAGATGTATTAGTAAGGCTAGTCTCAGTGGGGGTTTTATAGACAATAAATAGAGTGTCATGTAGGCATTTTTGATGATGTGGCAGTGTATTAATGAGGAGAGAGGTGAAATGAGTTTCATGAGGATGAAACTCTTCATACACGATTACCTAGACAGTTTGTGTCTTACATGTAACCTAGAAAATAACAATAGATGAAACTATGCATTGAGAGAGGATGGTTTCATCCTAGTTTCAAACACTTTTAGGCCATTCTCGGTGGCATCTTTCATTTCACGTTTTCCAAGTGTGACACGTCAACTTCTTACTCTTGTTATGTGAAATGAAAGTGCACATCTCGATGCACTATTTCATTTCACGGTTTCATAGGGTCGAACGAGACATTAAATGATTGCATAGGTGTATCAATGGGGTTCCGTTTTATTTTGCATATGAAAGGAAAAGAGTCTTAATGCACATTTCATTCTTCTTTCATCAACTTGGAAATAGTGCCACTACCCTTTCATCCTAAATGAAAGGCCTCCCTCCTCTTTCATATTAAATATCACGCCATGTCATCACTTTTGCTGATATGTCACCTAATAAATGCCAAATGAAAGACCCACTGAGAATGGCCTTAGACGACGTGTCACTCTAGGTAATCGTGCCCATGAAACTTCCATTGAGACTGGCCTAAGAGAAATGTATATATTGATATGCTAGCGTGATACATAATTAAGATTTAAAAAGTAGATATTAGATAACTGTTGAGTAATAACTGATGGAACGAAGAGTCTTATTCACGTGTTTTATTAAATTGTGCCAAACCCTAGGTGCTCCTTCTCACTATTGTCTCCTAGCTAGCTTGAGGCCACAAAATCCAATGCAGAACTTCGTTTCAATCAAATTTGTAGGGGAGACCGTTCTCTGTCTCTCTCTTAGAAACAAATATGTAAAAGTCTCTTTGTTCTAAGTTATATCATTAGAGTCATGCTTTTGAATGTTTAAATTATTAGCTATATTTTATAAAATTAACTAGACAAACTCGTATTCATATTATCATTTTTGAATTTGGTAGATAATTAGAATGATATTTAGTTTAGAATAGAAAGAGTAACCGTACTTGCAATTTGCAAAAGTACCAAATACCTCACGAGGCAGGGCGTCCTGAATTCCTGATTTGTTATCCCCGTAGCCTCTATTTCCAATGGGTCCACGGTCACGAGGCAGGACGTCGCTCTCACTTGCTACTTGCTAGTAGGTACTAGCCTACTAGGTTGCGCCATTTGCATGCGTGTCCCACCGGTAGGGCCTCTAGTGGATAAGGGAGAAAGGAGTGAAACGTCCGTTTCGCACTGGTTCTAGTTGGTGCGTGGGTTCCACGAGACGTTAGATTTAGGGAAAATAGATGGAACAAATGTAGTCTTGATGGTGCTTAGTTATTTTTGTATGAGGGGTAGATTTTTGATTCGCAAACACTATCCCTAGAGATGCTTTAAGAGATCAGCCTTATTAATGAATCTTGAGATCTATAAAGTGATAATGGTGAAAATATCAGTATTATTTGAAAATGAATAAATTTTATTTTATGCTTTTATGCAAACATAAATGATATGGATATTAAAAACTTTGCGGATTAAGATACGCGTTACAAAATTTTTTACTCCTCGCTGAGTTCAAACTTCAAATGCATCATACCTTTTGTTAGTTTTGCAACAATGCAATTGGGCCTTTTGTTCCCAGTTGTGTGGTAAAGATAATGGGCAAAACACGCACATGTTACGCTAAAAGTCTATCACAGTACCAGAAAACAACCGAAAATTCGTGAGACTGAATATTTTTTGTGAATGATGTAAACTGAAAAAAACACACCCTATTACACGTATCTTAATGATGTAAACTGTGTACAGTGATTGGCTATCCATTTCAGCACGTGCCCTGCTATGAGCTGTGCTGAATCCAGTATTCATCGGGTCATATTTATCCAATAGAACCACCAACTAGACGCTGCCTGACATGCCTCCCATTCAAGCAAACAAAAGAGTATCACTGTCGTACTGCTGTTGAAGCGGATAAATGTTCAAGACAGCACACGGCTAATACGTGTATGTACCAAAAATGAAGAAATACATTGTGCATTTTTTCTCTCGGTAAAAGAATAAGGGGACAAAGTGGAATTTGCAGCATTCGGAAGACTTTAGTGCCCTGACCCTAACGTATTTTTTTAAAAAAAATGCACCGTGTGTCACAATCAAATTGTCATAAAAGTTCGGACATGAAACAATTGTCGTTCCATTATTGTCCACAAATCTGAGCTTCATCGTCTCCCAAAAGCTATTGTCGTTGAGTGTATGTTTGTGCCGGAACAGAGAGGACGAGCAGCACTAATTAAGCCACGGGCGACGACCACGCAAAAAAGCCGTGCTCGACCAGGGCCGACAAGAGCAGCACGGTGCGCAATAAGAGCCGGGGCAAACGTTGCTACAGTCTGCAGCATATAGGGGCGCCGCGGGAACAGGGAACAAGCAAGGGTGGCCTTATCCTAATCCACTAGAATAATCCCCAGGGTCTCGCCAAAACTCGCAAACAGTCAGGTGATCGTACTTGGAATCCAATGCCGGCCACCAGCATATCCGGCGTCCTGTGTTGGAACTGCGACCCTACCTCGCCTTGCTAGAGGAAACTTAAATCTTACTGCATCATACTAGTACGTAACATTATTTCTTTTCTAACACACATCTCTTGAGCCGCACAGCAATGATACGGTCATCAGTATATCCAGTGGAATTCATGGTGTACATTGAGATAAGAAAAGAGTAGTTTTTCAATCGACAATACTAGCCGGTAGTTCTGAAAAAAAACTACTTGCTAGTAGTCTCAGAGTATTTTCGTAATTTTACTAATAATCAATTGATTTATATTTTTTATTTTGAGATAAGAAAAGAAGAGTTTTTTGGTCCACAATACTGGCCGTCATTAATTCTAGAAAAACTAATTGTCAATAGTTTCAGGTATTTTTGTAATTTTACTACTACCTTCGTCCCATTGAAAGTGTCGTTTTTGACTTTTCATATTTCACGTTTGATCGCTTGTCTTATTCAAAAATTTTATAAAAATACTAAAATAAATACATTATTATTAAAGTATCACTAATAATAAATTAAGTTAGAAAAAAATAAATAGCATTTACATAAATTTTGTGAATAAGACGAACGATCAAAGGATGATGTCTAAAAATCTAAAACGACACTTTCAATGGGACGGGGGAGTAGTAATTAATAGATTTATATTTTTTCATAAAATATAATTTTGATATATGAACTACAACTTTATTATAAGAATAATAATTAAAACATTATTAACATTAAAAATTAATTATATTACTGATTTTTATTTATATTATCACAAAATAAAAACTAATAAGGATAAATCTATTGCTTCACGATGCTATCTCAATATAGTAAAATACTAGCTTGTCAATAGTTGTGTATTTTTAATATCAGATATTAATCTTTATCATTGAAACTATTTGTCAGTATTATAGATCGAAAAATTCCTATGAAAAAAATGACGGTAAAACAAGTGGGATGGAAACACGTCGATGGTGTTCTAGGCGACAAGCGGGGGAGAGCTATCTTCGCTTGCTTCCTTTTTCCGAATCCTCAGTGTGCGGCAAGCCCATGCAACAAGCACGCATACGTGTCACCCGTAGCATGAGGAGGCGACCAATGCTGCTCGTCGGTCGCGTCGCGTGCGCCTTGTTCCCGCGCGATCGACAGGCCACGCACCTGCCTGGGGGCTCCGAGCAGGTCACACGTGGACCTGACGCGCCGGTGAGCGGGCGCTGACGACGAGCACATGCGCGCCAAGTTTTTGTCTTTCCGGTTCGCCATGAAATGGAATTCAAAGGTTTGGGATTGCCAATTTGCCATAAAAATCAAGGCGTTTTTTGTCGTCCCTTGGGGTGGGCGAGGGGGTGCACGGGCCGCTGCAAGTGGCGAGGCTGATGAGTCACAAGTAGAGTGTACTAGGGTGTCATGGCGCGCTACGCCGCGCCCAAAAATAAAAACAGTCTGCAGTCATAGTTTTTTGTTCGTTCTAAATGTGTAAATAAACATTCTAAATGTAAATAAACAGATGCCAGCGATTTTTTTTTTGTAAATTTTCAAAGGATTCCTCATTGAAAGAAAAAGTTTATTTGGAATGAAACATCAGGAAAGATGGGGTACTTTTTTAAGAAAATGGTAATTCGATGACGTGGACACACCTAGTCCACATTTTGTATCTTCTTCTTCCTTTCACTCCGCCATTTTCTTGGCAGTAAAGAGCTCATCTGCTCATGCGGTTCTTTATTTCTTGGCAAATCTCCCACACTCTCCTCTGTCCCTCTCCCATGGAGCGGCAGCAGCAGGTCGTCTGGCACAGCCGCCATGGCTCAGCCAACCGGCGAGGAGAGAGCAGAGTGCACATGCCGTGCAACGCGGCACTGCAAGATGCAGCAGCCCCACCAACCTCGTTCTTGCGGTGCTGCGGCTCGGGGTGAGGAGGTGGCAAGTGCATGGCCAGGCACGCCGTCTCACAGCCACCCACGCTGCGCTCGCGCTCTAGGCGTGGCGGTATCAGTGTGGACGGGTCCGAGAGTAACCTCCCCGATGGGCTACAGGGCAACAACCAGGCGTCGGCCTAGCTCGCGGCCCTTCGCCTCCGCGCGAGCTCGACTGGGCTCCCCTTGACTGCTCGCATGACCATCACGTCGAGGTTGCCTGCTCACATGAGCTCAAACAGGCTCCCCTTGGCTGCTTGCACGACCATCACGCTGAGGTCGCCATCATCGGGGTCGGTGCAGGGGATCGAGGGGGCACCAGCGAGCGGCGACTGGCCTTCCCCTTGCCTGCTCACATGACCATCAGGTCGACCTCGCTAGGGTGCTGCAGGCGCAACCGGCGTGGCCGTGGGGGATCGAGGAGGTGCTGGCTACCGGCGAGATGATTCGGGAGCGGGCGGGGATCAACCACAAGTCCGTAAAAAAATCGCCACAGATGGGCCGTGGAAAACATACGGCTGAAAGAGCGCCACGCTACGGCATAGAAAAAGGCCACGATAGTAAAAACTGACGTGCCGACCATAGAATGTGGCCACGTACGCTAAAACGTCCTCCTTGTTGCTAGGCGTTGCTGCGTCTACTTTAGACTATGTGCGCGTCGGCGCCGCGTCGGCAAAACAACAAAAGTCACGCCGTTGTCGTACCTGTATTAAGTCGTGCGAACAGACCGAGGGGCGTTCAATCCTCCTGACGAGGAGTTTATGGTTATCTACTAACGGCAAAATGGTAAATGTGTAAAGTGTCGTTTTATCCTAGTACTCCTCGACCGAGGGCATAGAAGATAATAATGTGCAGGTTGGTAGCGGCACCATGAGCTGAATGAATTAGGTAAAAGCCCATCTCGTGATCAGTCCACTGCGTACACGGCCTGCGCTAAACCGCGCGCAATGCGCATATGCAATGGATGCCGTGATTGTGTGCAAGGACTTGTAATAGAGTTAGGTCATCTGTTACTGTCGATGCATTACAGGCATGTGAGTCCGATGCCACATGTAAGTGACCACTAATGCAGCAGTAGTATTGCAGAGGATCCTCGTTGCTGCTGGTAATAAGGGCCTCCACAATGGTTGTGTGGCTGTATTTTATAATAGACATGCAAAAGACAACAACTATCCTCATCCAGCTGTAGCACACTTCTCCAAACAATTGTGGGTCCTATATAGCAGTTTTTTCTCTTCCTCATCCGTTCGGACGGGGCGCGCCGCCAGCCATTCCTTAGCCCAGGCCGGAGTCGAGCTCACTGCCGCGCCGCCGCGCTTGAGCCCACCGCGGCCATGCCTGCGCGCACGCGCTAGCCAGCTCTCGCTGCCGGCCTGCTCGCCGAGGCCGCCTCCGCTTCGCGCGCCGGTCGCTCGCCAAGTCCACCTGCCACCCGCGCGCCTGGCCACTGGCTGCTCGCCGAGGCCGCCTCCGCTTCGCACGCCGGCTGCTCGTCGAGGCCGCCCTCCATTTCGCACGCCGCCAGGACTTGGTGTGCGCCGCCGGACTTGGGGTGCTAGAGGAAAGAGAAGAAGTGGGGCCTACAAAACGCATATGATGCAAACAAGCTAGTCCATACATAGCTTTATGCTTGGCAATATCCTAGCTCTACTGCCATCTCCCTTCTCTCTCCTATTTCTTTCCATTTGTTTTTTCAGTGCAGCTATCTATTAACAACCATTGTGGAGGCCCTAAGCATGAAACTCTGCTGCCAGTGCTCCGTGCACGCCGGGGCGGTTCCGAGGACGACATGACAACAAAGATATTTCCGCATCGGCATGGGCCGCGGGTAAAGTATACGGAGTATACTAGTTTACATTAGCAGGCCTGATGGGGATTAGAAAATGGGCGCAATTGACTAGTAGTACGGGTAAACGTTATGGCGCCTAGATCCGGGCAACCTGCAACCGCTAAACCGGAGTCCTGGTTCGCAGCAGGGCGCGCGGCCCGCGTGGCACGTGCGCGGCGCCGCCCTGACACGGTTGCCAATCCACAGGAGCGCGGCTCTCTGCGATCACTAGCACGGAGCGTAAACTAATCGTGCAGCGCCGTCAGCGTGTCCTCCCTGATTTTGCATTTTTATTTTTTGACAGAGAAAACCGGGACGGATCTCGGGGCCGGCCGGGGCAGGAGCAGGCGGAGCCACGAGATTGATTCGCTCCTCTGGTCGCGGGCCGGGCCCGCTGCGCTGCAGCCTAGGGAACGGGAGCACGTGAGGCGGAGCAGCGCCCCGGCCTGCTTGCTATAACCCGCCTCCCGATGCGCGCCAATTATTCCTGGCCCGGACCGCCGACATAACCGGCGATTGCTGGTTTCGTCGGATCCCGACGTGGCCGGGTTGCCCTGGACGTCGGATCCCGAAGAGGCTGCTGTGGTGTGCTGGGTTCTGCCGCCGCCGCAGCACAGACCTTGTCACGTGAACCAGCGCGGCGCGGCGCGTCGTGCTGTAACATGCGCCGGGCAGCCGGGCCGGCTGCGGCACGTCGTTTCTGCGCCAGCATGTGGAGCACAAGTTGCCGGTTCCACTTCACTCATTCACTCATACCCGTCCATCTCAGGCAGTGGAAATACCGGGAGTTCATCAACCAATACCACAAACATATGGAGTCCCCAGTATATCGTCACAAACATATGAATCCCCACTCCACTCTTAATATAAAGGCGTGACGCAAGCACTCAACACATTTGATATGTCAAAACACCACAGTTAACATGAATCATTATTTCTTGAAGCAACTAAGATACAAGTCCTATGTTCAGGATTAAAACTAATTTACAACAGCGAGGTTCAAAAGTTGCGAAAGCAAAAGGCTTATTGCAACACCTCCAATATAGATTATCCCGACACATGCTCATAAATCAAAAGGATTATACACCTGTCTTAAGCCAAAATTTTGTAGTAAGGAGAGTGAGTGATCACCGTTACAATAAAGAAAACTAATCACAACGAATCCATGATCCGCTGCTTCAAACGAATCATCACAACCTGATGATACCAAGTAACAAACGCCAGAACAATTTCATCGTAACTGGGATGAACAGTCATTCTTCCACTGTCTACAAAAGGGCAACAAAAAGGTACATGCTGGAACTGAGACAATTGCCGGACTGAAGACATCTCAGTTCCCAATCAATAATATACTCTTCAAATGAAATGCACCGAGAAGTTACTCATCAAACCCGGGCACTTTGTTGCCCTCTACATTTCTTGTACTGTGAACAATTTGACTATGGGCACTGACTCCAGTCCAAAAATATGTACCGTTCCAGATGTTACCACCAAACTGTTGGATGATGCATTATCGAATGCTTAGGCTGCTCATGTCGTCCACAATATGCACAGTACCATTCAAAATGCCCTCTCCCTCCTTTGTTTTCAGTTCTGCATTTGGGCCAGTTCCATTTTCTGATGAATTCTCGAGACTATTGTCAACAGTATAGGCTGCAATAGCACTCTTGATTCCTTCAAAGTAGGTTGAGTATGGAAATTGCTCAGCACAACGTGCCTTCCACCCTGTACAAAAAATAAGGTTAATTCTGATAGTGTAAGTTAACTGAACCTATTGGAATGTTATCCATTTCAGATTTCATGCCAGAAGTCAAGTTGGGTGCTGTGCTGAGTCAGCTTGCCAGTCAAAAATCTACTGTGACATTGTTTGGTCATATCTATCAAGTAAAACGTGAGCGGCAGCATAAATTCTGAAAGCATGCCATCAGGGCAGCACGTAAAATAGGTCAAAATTCGTCCAAGACCACATTTTTAAGACAAGGAACGTTCTTTTTTCCAAAGAAAGAGCATATTTGATAACAATTTAGCGTTATTAACCCCTTAAAAACCATCTTGTAGTCCGACAGGGAAAGTTATTTCCAACAGAAAGGGCACATTTGATAGATTTTCACAAAATAAGTATCAGTATAGTGCAATGGGTATAAGCTTAATATAGAAAACAGAAGCAGTTCATTACTAGACATGCAATATATGCATACAGATTGAAACTTACTATTTGCCGCATCCTTGTCACCAAAGACCGTCTCCAGCAATTTATGGACATCAATGCAATCTTGAATGTGCCATTCATTTACAGGACCAAGCACATTATTTCTGAATAAAAAACAAACGGTAAACACTATGTATGAGCAAAAAATATTGAGGACTTCTCAATAGGTCTTACCCTGATGCTGCACTATTTGTTGAATCTTCAATTAACTTAATTGCCTCCATCTTCTTATCTGGCTCTAATAGATACATCATTTCAGCCGCTGCCGCTCGATGCGTCAATGAAGCTAGCAAAAAATATATATTGTTAAAAAAGAATAGCTGAAATTGACTGATAAAAAAAGAACCGGTATAGGAAAGTTGAAATAGTTACCACTGTGTCTTTCGAGGAAACTTCTATTTACTTCAATAAGAGACTTCTCATGTAATTGCCTGTAAGTAGTATTAGTCAAATGAACCGATACAAATTTGTAGTGCTAGAAAAATTGATAGGTTAAAACCTTATGTCTGGTCGTTCAGCTTCCAAAACATTCCAAATTAGCTTCTCAGAATCAGTCACGGGGGCAGGAAGACTGTTTATCTTGTGGAAGAACTTAATCTACAAAATCAGATCAACCATTAACCAAATGAGAAGGCACCAAATTGATTATTATTATTATTATTAATTATTATTATTTCAAACAAAAAAATAAAAACCACCACTGCTGTCATTTACATGTCTATATATGTGTACAGTTTAGCGTACAAAAGTAAATCATATCCAAACAACAAGCTGCATCTAATTACTCATGTTGACTCTAAATCTTCCTCAAGAATTTACTCTAATACTAACACACAATAATGTGTCCTCCAGACTGTGCACCATGATTGTGCACACAAAAACTCTAGAAAGCATGAGTGATGGGCAGAAGATTTTTGCAATTTCTCTCAAGGGGTATCCTAAATAACTTAGTCGAAGGGTGGCAGGGTTTTGTATCCAAAAATACTTGCTATTCTATATGAACCTGAGTGTGTAAAGAAACATTAGAAATTATTTATGTACCGTGAATTTGCATACTGCCATGATGACTATTTGAATTAGTAGAGCAGCATTACAAGTCAACGGCAATTAAAAACAAGATGGTCTTATGCTCACACCCTTCCGTCCAAACAAAAATGAACATGAGTATAAAAAACTATAGTCCGACTTCAAATGTGAATTGCATTTGTCACTCCAAATTGGATGACCATATAGCATAGATCTGTTCCCCTTTATCAAAGATAATGTCATGACTTCAAGGTTCTCAGTCACAATACATGAATAAATCAAACCTTACAACCTTAATATAATAAACAGCTCTTAATTTGTAACTGTATTAAATAAACAAGAAACAATTTCTTATGACACATAACAGATACTCAGATAGATTAACTGCAAGGTGAAATTTTGGAAACTTACCAAACAGCGGTGACTATCAGGATTGTTCTCATCCAACTTAATCAGTTGTTTAACGGCCTGAAATTATGGATGGATTACAGACATTAAAATAACAGAAGTTAATTCTCAAAGCTGCATATGGGAGATATATGAGAACATGCAGGTGTCTTTTTATAGAACATTAGATTATACAGCCTTTTGAAAGCTCAATTCACTTTCCACATTACAAAACGAAGTCCAAAATAATTTAAATCATCACCATCCGCTGCTTGCCCAAAATATGTATCACATGTATTTACTGAAACATTAAAAAATAGTTGAGACAAATACACAGCTTTAAAAGGGTTTAGAATATTGTTTCGAGAAAAAAAACTGTTTAGAATATTCATTTTTTAATAAAACTGCTAGGACAAGATGTAAATGACATTAGCCCTGTGATAGTTTGATAACAGTAAAAGTAATAGTTCATAATTATGGATCGATGTAATGTGATCCAGCCCAGTGAACTCACATCAATACAGAAGCTGTTAGGGCACATTCATCAAACTATTTTCATTGACCAACAGGTCAGAGTATATTAAGATGTAAACAAACCGGAGAAGAAATCTTATACCTGGAAAGCAAGCAATACTTTTTGCTTCCTCATGTTAAGCTCAAATGAAAGAAAATGAGTCTCTAATGAGCTTGACGAGTTATTTTGCAGCAGCTTCAAGTATTTTGTGGCCTCTGCCAACGGATCTTCAACCTGCAAAAAAGAAATGCATCAACAAAGATTTCAATTTCTAGCTTGCATAACCAACAAGTTCATAGCTAGTGACTAAGATGAATCATAGCATCCCCAAGGACCTGGGTTCAATTCCCCGTGAGAACAAATTTCCAGGTGGGAGTAAAACGACACTCAGCACTTCATCAGTTCCCCCAGCTGTGAGGCATGATCTAGATGCTGCCAAAGGAATGCCAGTTTACTGGCAAACCATTTTGCATGAGATTTAATGAAACTAAATGTCCAAATGTATATGACTATACAACTTAAAATCAATACTGGGTCTGTGGGTCATTACAGTATAGAATGCATACGCAGTCTAGCTTTCATGAACCTTCTCAGCTGAGCTCCGGTTGAGCTCCCTATGCTACAACACCGTGGGGGTAGCCTTACCCACCAGCCAAGATTTTATTTTTATTATTATTTCTAGCTTGCACTGACTTACAACATAAGCATAGAAGTCCATCCAGTTCAAATGAATACCTGGAGTAATTTTTCACCATGTGGATCCATATCAACTGGCCTAGCAGCTTGTTTCTTTCCAGATTTAGAATTATTGGATGTTGCCGCTTCATCCTCTTGTTTTACTTCAGCCTCCTGGTGCAATATGGGGACCGAATCAATCATTTATCCATAGTTATGCTTCTGTACATTTTTTTAAAAAAAAATTGTTAAGCTTATGAGATTACCCTTTTAGCACGTGCTTCTGCCTTTTTCTGCTTTTGTCTCAATTTCTTCCTCTGAGCAGGTGGTAATTTTGACATCTCATCGTTCTCCTCAGTCGAAGTTTTTGCTGGAGAATCATGTAGCTTCATGTAGCACCTGTAGTATGTGCCAGCAGATTTATCAAACATACTGAACGGAAGATAAACTAATCAAGAATTCAAGAGGAAACGCCAGCAACGAAATTTTACCTAATAGCTCCTGCAGCAGCCTTGTGGAAGTATTCATGAGCATGCAAACGATCTTGAAACTTCAGCATGGAAACATATGCTCTAAGAGTCATTTTCCGTAAGCAGTATGAGTGGAAGTCAAATTGATCTTCAGTCATATCAGCATAATGCTTTTCGACTGCCAAGAAATTTTTTAACGCCCTGCCGAGGTCACCTTGACGATAATAACTCTCACCCGAAGCAAGCTCATACCTTAAATGAGCAGTGAATTAGAGACAGAGAAAGCACAAGAGATCATAGGAAGGAAAGAAAAACACACCACATGCACTGCATATCGTGAAGATTGTTATGTTGATCACCATCTTTTGTAAACAAAACAGCAGTCTTCTCAGCAAGCCCAACCTTCAGAAGTAATAAAAAAGAGCTACGTGTAAAAGCTAGTGAATCCAATAAGAAATATAAACTTTCTTTTGGATAAAACAAATGCTATTTTAATTGTATTCATCCATTCATTCTCTTGACTGCATCAACTGAATACCAACATGGTCTCTCCAATAAACATATTGAATACAGTGTGAAAATAGTATAAAACATTTATAAATATTTATTTGTAGATAGAAGCAAATCTACTGGTAATTTCAGTGCAGCAAATCCACTCCAAAAGCATCACTTATTAACAGTGTAAAAAGTGAAAAAAAGTACATTTAATTTAACTGTACCTGGTCAGCCAGAAGCATCTGCATCACACACTCACTGTTTAGATATCGATCAGCAAGATCCATGGACCTAGCTTCATCTGCTAACGCTGCAGCTGCTACAAAATTGCCAGCATGTTGTAAAATCTTTCCCTGAAATAAAAGCATTGATAAAGACCTATTAGCATGACATCACATGCCTTTAACTTTGAGATTTTTAGCATGACATCATGTGCCTTTAACTTTGAGATTTTTAGCATGACATCATGTGCCTTTAACTTTGAGATACGATCAAGTATACCCACAAACAACAGAACAAAACATAATGATGTTGGTATGATCTAGATGGTGCCAAAGGAATGCCAGTTTTCTGGCAAACCATTTAGCTTGAGATTTAATGAAACTAAATGTCCAAATGTATACGACTATACAACTTAATACAATAATACTGGGTCATTACAGTAAAGAATGCATACACAGTACATGTTTCGATGCACAGAGACAGACAGACAGACAGAGAGAGAGAGAGAGAGAGAGAGAGAGACCTTTACTGAGTATAAATCAATGACAGTTGGAGTATGTGAAATAGCCTCATCAATTTTATTTAGGGCAATATCATATTGACCCCTTCTGTCATAGTGCTGCAATGAACAAAGATAGGGGAATATTACTATCCAACATCACAATATCTATGTTAAAAAACTGGTAAGTTTATAACAGAACAAAATGAGAAAGGGGCAAAGGGCGCATGAACAGTAGATACAAACCTGGGAAATTAAGAAAAGAGTCCACAATAATGTGGATGGAGGCTCCTTCTGTGGACTGCAAAGTGAGACAACGAAAAATTAAACGGCAAACTAAATAAAAGCAAGCACATAAATAGCTATCTTCAACAATCTGGTGATATACACTGACTTCCTGAGAAATATAATTATAAAAGAGCAGACACCATCTGGTGTCAATTTGGTGTATTTATAACAGGCAACTGTACTGGTAAATCTGATAAACATGCGTATTTTGGTGCAAAAAATCAACAAGAGGTCTATCATGCACTTTGGAAGAATTGCCAACTAAGAATAATTGTACCATCTCCAACAATATTTCTGGTCAAGTATTTCATGTATTGCCAGACACCAAGTATTACCTTCCAGGAAAGCATCCAGAAGTCCTAATTGAATCTTCTAGCTTCAGAAACAATTTCTCAAGTATGTTTGCCTGTCAATAGGATTTTCGAATTTGCAAATGACACTTCTGATTTATAACATGACCGTTAAAAGGATTTTAGATATATAGCTTAATCAATGTTACCTTGCCAGGATGCTCGTACAGTGGGCTTAAATCAGAGAACAACGAGGGCACACCCTGAAAAAATATATTATAACAAAGATATATACCATGCCAACCAGTAAACCTTCAAAAGATGTACAGTAGAGGAAAGCAACAAAACAATTACAACTGAGACACCTTATATGTACCATCATTTACAAACAACTAAACTTACCTTAGTCAAGAGAGGTCTGACATAATTGTCTGCTGCCTCCTGGAATTTCGCACCTTCCAGGAAATCAAGAGGGATGCGCTGCGCCAAGAAATAGATACAAGTTTAAATCTGCATACTGTCAAATATATGGCATACTTGCAATCAATATATATCAGGAAACGGTTTTTTTTTTGTCAATGGATTATTTTTGGGTGACTCGAAAGCTCAGCTGTGGATACAAGATAACATAATTGCATATGTAAAGATATTATTTTCAGATGACTGGAAATCTCAGCTGTGGACATATAATTGCCTATGTCAAGGAATTATTTTCGGATGACTCGAAATCTCAACTGTGGACACAATATAACAATAAGTGTGAAGTGGCAGTTCACGATGTTTACCTTAACAGCAGATGACCAAGCATAATCTTTTCTGAGTGATTCATATAATGTGCTCAAGCGCTCAACATCATCAGCAGAATATTGACCATTATCAGAGTAGAGACCAAGGCATTTTTGCACAGCGATGAAATATCTGGGTTGAACCAGTGAGGATTAATTAATCCACAAATAAAGAGTAACGAAAAGTACCGTACGCTTAAATATAATGTCAATAAGAACAGTGTTATAATGATGAAATTTTTCCCTAGCATATAAAGGAAATCCATAGTAAAATCGGCATTGCATTTTCAAGATGTGTGATATTTGCATCCTTAGGATCAAATTGGAATACATCCTGATCCAGGATTTGATACACTTACAGGATCTTCTAGCTGTTACCAGACTGGTATTCTTTTTTGCTGGTAGAGGTAGATTGTAAAGCCTTGTCAAATTCACTCTGTACCAGAACTAGATCTTCAACTCTAACTCCACCCAAAGAGATTATTATGCTGAATAGGTGTTTAGCATGAGCTTATTAATTATTTTTCCCACGCAGATATCCCATAATCACTAGTCAAGTTCAGAAAGCCGATCAAGTTGATGACATAGAAATGCCTAAAACACACCTTTCTAATGTTGTTGATAAGCGGAAACATGACATGTAGATGGTGTGTTTAGTTTGTGTCTCAATCATGACAATTTTGGTAAGCCATATAACCTATAATTTTGGTCAGATCTTATACATTTTTATTTTTCCCCTTGCCAGTCCAAAACACACCATATTCTACCAAGGGGGTTGCCTCACATTAAACCACCCCTTTAAATGTGCAATAAAAGAGGGCACAGGCATCTCACTTGTAGTTGTCAGGATTCATGAAAAGCAGAGATCTGTATATTCTCTCAGATTCATCAAAGCGGCCTAGTTTGAACAAAATGGATGCCATTTGTTCTTTGAATGAGAGCTTATCGACCTGGAAGACAAAATTAAAAGGAATAGAAAATGATTACTAAAACAATTTGTTTAGAGACCCCTATCACATACAAGCAACATAATATGGAAGGATAGGGCTCACAATCTTGCTCTCTTTTTTCTGCATCTCTTCAAGGGCTCTGTCCAGCATTCCACATTCCTCAAACAATGATATCTAGCACAAAACATATAATATACATTATGGTTCCCCAAGCATAGCATAAACTTGTAAGAATTGTTAATAGCGCAATAGGAGAAGTCTAAAGAAATGAACTTGGTTATAAAGTGGATCACAACCATATGCCAGGAAATCATGTAAATAACAATGTGCCATTTTATTCAACACATTTACAATATATAAGCTTCATGATACATGAAAGAGGGTGCAAGTAAAAACATAAATTGACACTGAAATGCTAATAAGTGTAATTAAACAAATGAATAAGCACATACAGATGTAATGTTTTTTATAATGGTCAGATGGAATAAAGTTGAAAATCAAGCACCACAATAAATTACATCAACTTCAAAAGACAAACATATGCAAGAATTCAATCAACAGAAGTAAAGATATAGCAACTACGAAACTATTAAAAATAATCCCTAGTATAGATTAACTTCAAGACGATAAAAAAAAGCAAGAAAAGTGTGACAGGTACCTTATACAGCAGCATTTCACTGTGTTCATATCGCTCATTGTCTGGCGGATAATCATCTTCCAGTGTGCCTTCATATGCCTCCAATACTTCTATTGCCTTGGAAGAACTACAAGCAGTTGACAGGGAAAAGGTCATATTTAACAGATGGTCATTTATATTATAGTTGTCACAAGTTATTATAAATTTGTAATCGTAGCAAATAATGAACACATGGGCACCTACGCGACGCCTTACAAACAGACTGTCACCATCAGTGTGTTTAGCAAAAAATCACAGTAGGGGTTCCAGATCAGATTATATTTACATATGTAAGACTGATCCAAATCAAAATTGGAAGTGACATACTTGGAATTCAAATGATGAGCTACGGCAAAACCAATCCAGTTCATGCGGTGATTTGGCTTTAAAGATAAAAGTTGTTGCCTGGTCTCAACAAAGCCAGACAAGTCCCTCATTTGTGCCTGCAACAAAAAAAAGGAGAAATTCCATATATTAATAGGCGGAAGATACAGAGTTTAGTACATCATATCAATGCAAAATAAACAAGTATGATAATTGTAAGCAAACAGTGTATTTGCACTCGCAAGTAACACAGAAATGTGAATACTTGTTACAAGGGTAACATCATTTATTATCCATTTCTGATGTTAATTCACCCGCACTAATCCATACTCAACAAAGTCAGCGGCTTGTAATCCAACATGAGGAAATGTTTCTTGACCAATTTAGAGATGCACAACAGACAACACACAGTATTAAGCAAGCTATAGGTGACTGGGATGTGGCACAGGTTTGTTGACAAAGGTTCATTGAGAAAATAAAGGAAAGAGCTCTGCCAAAAAAAAAGTCAAGCTACACCAACCTGGAGTAGTGACAAGTCACGGAGAATTTCTATGTTATCTGGGTCGATTCTCAGAGCATTTCTGTAACATTTTATAGCTTCTCTGTACTCTCGGTCTGATCGATAAAGCAAACCATAGACATGCCAACACACATGACTCTTCAGATCGTTCTGCAATGTTTAGTGCAAGTTAGATCAAATACTATTTAGTCTTATCCTCATCACAAGAAAAAGCGAATTAAAGCACAGATTATATTAAGGTAGTAACACTGAACCTTTAGGCCGCGGCGAACAAGCTCATAAGCTTCAGATTTCCGGTCCATACAGTTTAATGTTAAACCTTTCATCGATAGTGTTTCTACAAAGAACAGGACAACATTTTATAAAGAGAACATTGTGCAGCTCACAAGAATATAAAGACGTGATAACAGATCCGAGATAATTCTTTCAAATTACGTACCACCATGCTCTGGAAACTTCTTTAATATGGAATCAGCAGCCTTAAGCCCCTTTTTATATTGCTTTGTCTCATATGATTTCTGTGCATAGAAACATGAATATCACAGAATTCAGAGAGTGAATTCTTAAAAACATTGATTCCATGAAACACATGATATAATGATATCAAAATATAAGTACAAATCGCAAAAGACTAGCTTGTGCAGGCCTTGAATGGAGACGTGTGGGACATCAATCATCCTCAAATGTGTAAAATACTAAAGCGATTAAAGATGCGTGTATTTATACTTGAAAGTCATATCATCTTTTAATCATCAGCGTACAGTTGACCGGTTGGTACCAATGGGCAACTTGGCAATTTCAACACTTTGTTGCATATTAACATAGGATAACTAGACAAGGACATTAAGATTCCCATACATCTGATAGTGCACGGTAAGAGGAAAAGATGGGACTGATGTGCCCATGTCACATTAGACCCCATGTGCATCCCAGCACTAAAAGATCACAGCAAGAGTCTGTTTCTCCTCATAGTACTCCAACACAACATTAGATTAGATACATTATTAGACAGCATTATGTCCAGTAACCTCAATTCATAATATGACCTTAAAGGCGTAACAATATTGCTAAGTCAGAAACGTTAGCAAATACGACATGAACAGTAAAGAAAAGCTCATGGCTAAAATACAATCAATCCGACAGTATAACCCGCTGAGGTAGCAACCTAGAGTTGTTCGGGCTGCACTAGTTCATCAGAAATCACAAAGCAAGGCATCCCAGCAGAGCCGTGGCGCAGCCAGGCCACTAAAGCAGCCTCCTAAAACAGTGAAACTCCGGGGTCTGGCCACTCCGACAGAGCAGCACAGATCGCCCGCGTGCCGAATCGAGCGAAACCAGACCATGTTATACGCGGATTCGCGCGGGAGGAGTCGCCTCGATTCGGGGATGGGGACCAGAGAGAAAGAGGCGGGGAGTGCTTACGACGATGACTTTGAAGAGGTTGGCCTCCTTGGGGGGAGTGAGGAGCCCATGGCTGCGGCGGCGCGGCGAGGGCCGGCGGCGCGAACCCTAGGACAGGGGCGAGTTGGGGAAGGGTTTTGGAGGTGCGACGAGGTGGAGGGTGGGCTGTCTAGCGGGCGGTGCGGTGGTGTTGTGCTGTGTAATGGGAGGCGAGCGTTCTTGCGTGGCCGCTTCGGCCGCAAGGAACCCTACCCTGTCCGTTCAGTTGATGGACAGGCTGACCGAGAAGAGCGATAATATTTAGTTTTGGGTTAATAGATCACCATGTATATCATTGTGAATTGAGAATCCTATCCACTAGATTCTGTTCAAAAAATACTTCATCTCACAGATATTTGATTACTTTATGTTTTTTGGTAATATAAATTCAACAGAAAAAATATAAGTTAACTTAATTTAAGATCATTCTCAAATGAGTCTTCTTTTTGCAAAACTTTGTTTAATAAGCTCTATTCATCTTATTTTCATAAAAAAATTATAGATTTCAAACAGTTGGGAACACTGTCTAACATGTAACTATTTTTTACATATGCCTTGATATATATGAAAATTATAATTTTAAAATATCATGTAAGATTTATCGGGAGACCATTAGTTACTTAAAATGAGTGAAAATAGGTTGAATCAACTAAACATGTATAAATTTGAGTGAATTTTTCAATAAAATATAGTGGATGGGTAGTTATTAGCAACAAAATACTTTAGGCATGGAAATCTTAAACTCCAAGTGACTACATAGTAGTTTATGAAATTGTCCTTTGGTTTTATTGGTGTGAGTCTTTAGCATTCCAAGAGAAAAAGAAAAACATGTGACATATTTTGAAACATTTCACTGATTTTCTTAATAGGGATAGGCTCATTTATTCTTGAACACTTTATCTAATTTACTGCCCGAACAAAATCTTAGCTCAATTTATTGTCTCGGATAATTAAAGTTGGTACAATATACTTCCATATGTAATGTGCCATTTTTCTCTTTGTTTGATTTGAATTTGTAGCTCAAATTTTGCATGAAGAGATTAATCTTAGTGTAAAAGAGAATATTTATCTTTTTTACATAACTATTTTATATAAAATTTGAAAATTGCATAGTTAATATAATATTACATGCTATTAAATTATAATGAATATGTTCACAATATACCTTTTTTAGCATATGTTTCAATAGAAACTATTGTTATGCAAAATTTGAGCATTAAATTCAAATAGTGTATATATATATATATATAGAGAGAGAGAGAGAGAGACAAGTTACATAAGGAAGTAGATTGTACCGACTTGAATTATTTTAGGAGGTAAATTAAAATTAATATTTTATCTCGAGGAGTAAATTCAAGAAAGTATATTGTTGAGGGGAGTAATAAAATAGATTTTCCCTATTTAAGTTGTCATGACTCATATGAGCACCGAGTAGAGACAAGCAAGTTTGCAACAAGTCACATAGTCATTAGAGCCAAAAGTTATCAAAATGGTCCAATATTAGAAGTTGCATGTGAAAGACTACACTTGATATTTGCATCTTGGGCTAGCAATATACCTGGGACGGGTTTCACGGGTAGTGGGTTTAGATTCTACCAAACTATACTCGGACCCGCCAACCCGCTCGGTTTGATTTTCTCCCATTAGTGTATCACAAATGCAATATTACTCCCAAATCCTCCTCCTAACGAGAGGAAACCCACCATAACAGGAGGAGGAGGAGGAGCCAATAAGGAACTCGCGGAAGTAGGAAAATTGTGGATGCAAAAGGTCATAAAAAAGAAGCATGTCGGGTGAGGGACATGAGCGAGCAAAGCATGTGAAAGTGTATCTAGGTCCCTAATTATGGTTTTGAGTGATTGATGTTAATACAATTAAAAAACTAATGTTTCAAATTAGCATGTATGCAGTTTATATTTAAAATACATATGAAAGCAAGAAGCACGAAAAGAAAGTGCTTGAAGAGCTATTAAAGTTGTAAATATTGGAAAAATTATCATCCATACTCAAGAGTAAGTTGTAGAGTTTTTATGCTTACCTTATGTATAGTAATCACCGTACTATCAAGAGGGACGCAAAATAGATAATTATGAGAAACCAATTGCTCTAAATTTACAATTTCCAATTCAAAGGAGGCGGATAATGTCCGACCCAATCGGATAATCGAGCCGGACTCTAGAGCCAAAGTCACTATCAAAAAATCCCAAGAGTCGAACAATCTCCGATCGAGTTGGATAATGGAGTTGCACTCGCAGAGGCGTGCACATGCGCCAAATACCGCGGAGTCGGACAATGACTTGGTTCATCCTCATCGTCGACGCTTGTGTGCTTCGTTACTCTTTAGTATTTATCCCATAAATGGTTAGGTGTCACTTGGAGAGCTCCCAAGCTTGTGGTTGAGACTCGGATCATTTGTATTGTCCTTTCCTTCGTGGAGTGTTAGTGGATTTTAAGTCTTGCCTTGGTGGCAGCTTGGAGAGGTTTATGGTTGAAAAATACCCGATGCTTTGTGGATCCCTCAATAGAGACACGGGTTTCTTGGTAAGCTGAACTATATAGTGGATTTTATATTACTTATATAGTTGCTTGCTTCTAGTTTGAATTGTGCAAGATTGTCCATTTTGATGGTCGATCTGTTTTTCGCACGAGTCGGTCGGACATTGTTCTACTCTAATCGGATAATTGACTTAACGAGACATTATCCTATTATAGTTGGACATTGTAATCGGACAATCTTTTCTGCATTACTAATTGTCAAATTATATAATTTTCTGGGATCATCGTCTACTCACCCCTCTAGACAACTTTCAACATGAAACATGCATGTTGTTATGGCCTTGCAAATGAGCTGAGCTTCTATTTTCCCTTTTCCGACGCCTTGCTCACACATAAGTGTCTATCACTATATAGCGTGATAATACAACACATTTCTTGTGTCTTGCAGTCTAGGCGAGCATCTAGAGACACCACAAGAAGTATGCAAACTGCTCCTCTAACATTCAAAAGAGATTAGTAAATAGACTCTTTTTGGGGTAAACAAATTCGTCAATAGACAGAGAGTGACAGACTAATCATATTCATAGAGTTGATACATATATTAGAAATTCTACTAATAAATCTTGATTCTGAACTTGATTAGTTCAAAAGTATTAGTTTAAAAATAAAGAGTGGATGTAAGTTGGCAAAAAATGAATTCTACAACATCCATATACGAACATGGCTTAATTTATATGATAATTTATCATTTCATCCATTGAGTATTACTAGTTCTGTTACATTTTTTATAGCATTATGATAGGTCTGTGTAAAAATAGTAAAAGGTAGAGATAATGGCTTGTAATATTGTACCTAAAAAAGGAAAATGGAAGAAAAAATGCTAGAAATTTTATCATGATTTTTAATAATTATAATTATTTTACAATAATAATAGACAAACATGCACAATATACATTGCAGCCAACATATAACAAATGCCATATATTTTTTCTTTAGTTTTCATCCTTAACTTTATTTTGCTGATAATAATGCGTGTTCTCATCAAATGATTTCACTATTTTTCCTAATTTTATTCTCTATTCATGTAGCAATAGCTGCAATTTTTCCCAGATTTCAAATTTATCAATTTATTAGGTTGAAACTGTTCAACCAAAGGAGTCGTACCAGATCGATTTTGTCAAAAACAGCAAAACATCCTTATAGGAATTTCCATATAACTAATTGGATGACTTCATTGACGAAATCTTATTTTCCCTTCTCATCTTAGACCAGTCTCTAGTGGAGGTTTTAAGGACAATAAATAGAGTGACATGTAGGTATTTTTGATGATTTATTAACGAGGAGAGATGTGAAATGAGTTTCATGAGTATGAAATCCTGCATACACAATTACCTAGACAACTTGTGTCTTGCATGTAACCTATAAAACAATAGTAGATGAAACTATGCATTGAGATATGGTGTTTCATCATAGTTCTAAACATTTTTAGATGACATGCCACTCTAGGTAATTCGTGTCGATGAAACTTTCATTGAGACCGGCCTTAGGATATGTTTGATACTAACTTACTAAGGATCTAGATTATGCAAAAAGTTTGATCTCTGAAATATTTTAACAAACAAATTACACCTTATTTTTTTTGCTTACTTCACCTTATTTGAAAATCGTTCGGTAAAATAATTTCTCAACTGCCAATGTCGGCAATTAAGGTCACATTATGTTTAAGTGAGCTTATGGTGGTGGACAATTCTCAAATTTATGAGCACTTTTAGACATAAGTTATTATCCTTCAAGGTGTTTGATAAGAATTATAATATAATCCGCCATAATATGGAGTCAAAACAGTTTTAGAATCTGCTTCAAGCAGACATTTCTTTCGGAGGCCCTTATTACACTCAACAAAGTGGCATATTGAAGTTTGCCGTGGGACTGATCTAAAAAAAAAGTTTGCCGTGGGACCTAGCGAATGTGCTACTGCCACGGGCAGACGGCACCAGGCGAGCCGGCGGGCTGGTGTGCCCCTCGCTTCTCCACGGTTCCGTCGCCCTCCCCCGCTCCCTGCTCAATTTTTGAACTCCGTGATCCGCAAAAGACCTCAACTGCGTCCAAAATCCCACGTTCCCCACTCCACTGCCCCCCGCGCGGGCTTCTCGCCTCCGTTACGGACTCCCCACCCCAATCCGCGGCGGCGAGACGGCGCTGTCGATCTGCGCGCGCATGATGGACACTGCCGACCCCCTCTGCTCCATCTCGTCGACGACTTGCCTCCTCCGCCGAACCCTCGGAGGCCCCGCCCCTGCAGCCTCCCCTCGAAGGCCGACGAGGCGCTCCTCCGGGGCATCTCCGCGACGCTGGTACGTACGCTCACCCGCCGCGCGACAGCCCGCGCAGGTCTTGAACCGCCGCCGCCGGTGCTTGTCGACAGGCCCAGCATTACCCAGCGGTCGATGTCGCTAGGATCTAGGGTTCTTGGGGATTTTCCTTTAGTGTTTGGGGAATGATTCCTTTCGAAGTTTCCAGCTGTTCACATCTGGAGACAGAAAAAGAAGTTGCTCGCCGTGGCAAATAGGACGCACGCTGTATTTCTCAGTTTCTGACTAAGTGGGCCTGGGTTGCTTGGGGTACTGTTTTGAGCACTCCACAATTTCCCGTGCAGAAAGGATCAAAGGAGCTCATTGAGCAGTCTAAAATTGCTATGAAGGAGTACGGTGATATCCATACGGTCTATCAGGATGATGGAGGAAAAGCCGTGGCTGCTGCAAACTGCAAAAACAACCAGCCAGGAAGGCGGCCAGGGGAGAACGCAAACGGCATCGGTTCACTATGAAGCACCCGACAAAGCAAGCTTCCTGCCTGTTCTATGTTCTCACTTTCATATCTACCTCCAATATTAGTCTGAACTATGGATGGTGTTTAAATCACATGTCTTGATATGATTTTCTTTGCAGCAAAGCATTGCCTTCTGTTGATCGCTCTGTATTAGATTCAATTTCAGACCCAGACGAATATTTTGCAAAGGAGTTGGAGCTTGATGGTAATACTTATTGTCTGCTATTGGTTATCAGCATTAAGTAATGCACCAATAACATTTTCTCAATGCAGGAGCTGAAGCGGCGCTTAAACAACTAAATGGCGAGGGTCAGGCAAAAATAACATTAAATTTTGATCCTGTTGTTGAACCGAAGAGGCGGAATTCTTCACGACCGTATGCTGCAGATCTGTTGCTATATTTTGTGCAATCGAAAAATTAGTTATGGCATGATTTAGAAAGGATGACTATTTAAATTGCAGCCTGAAAACTCATAGCTACACATCTGCTATATTACTTATACATGTAACATTATTTTGCAAGGAGGATATTTATACTGCATTCTGAAAAAAAATTGATAGCTAGCCATGCGTAATACTCTTTGTATTACACAATTTATTAATTTGATGTATTTCCATCCATCTCATTTTGGCTTGTGTGTGTTTGTCAGTTATCACTGATTTGATCAAACATTATGGATGTGCTTTTAATGATTTAACATTATACCAAATAATCTGCTATGAAATGAAGAGGAAAGAATAGTTGACCCATTCTTTCTTTTGTTTCTGTCAGGAGAAAATCTTATTCTTTTAGTTTGGATGCTCATGCCTCAAGTGCCACCATGATACCTCTATCCCAGTCAGAAAATATGACAGAACCTCTGACATCACAAGACAATGCACACACCTCAGTTTCTGAAAAAATTGAGCAGTCTAACCTGTCAAAATCTGACAAGTGTGCTATTTCAGATAGCTTAATGGAAGAAGGTTAGGCATCTTTAATTTAATCAGTTCTCTTCACCTTACTTAAATTTTCTTAATGTGTTCCTCTTTATACAGATTCATTTATCGAGAAGGATAAGGATGATGAAATTACAAACATAATGGGCTCATTCCAAGAATATGACGGCCCAGATAAGGTGGATTTCCTCCGAAAGAAAATAGGGATCGGAGAAATACCCATGGAAAACATTTATCGCCGTGACTCGGTTCTTGGAGGTCTCCTTGGAGGTACTGCTGGAATAAACCTACTGGACGCTCATACTCTAGAGGGTCCTTTATCTAGGAGTCACCAAGCTCGAGTTTCAGAATCGAAGAAACACACCTTGAGAGATGCAGCAATGGATAATGATAAAGATCTTTCGAAAGATGATGGATTTGAAGGTCATACTCAAGAAAAACCATTACCTGGGAGTCACCAAGCTCGAGTTTCAGAGTTGGTAGAACGTATCTTTAGAGATTCAGCAATGGATAGTCAATCAGATCTTTTGAAAGATGATGAATTTGAGCGTCCACCTGAAATTGTGATGCGTGAGCAATCGCTGCCTCATGATTCTTCTGATCAGGATTTGGCTACTGATGAGATCTTTTCGGCAAGGGAGAAAGATAGGGAGGCCCCTAGTTCAAGTGGCCAATCAGCAGAAAATGTTATTGATCCAGAACCAAACATTCAAGATTCTGCCACCGTAGATGACAATCCATGTAGCAGGCATGATATTTCTATGGAGGTGCTTGTTACTAGACTTTAGTCTTCACCTTTGACTTATCTTTTACTGAGCTTCTGAATCATACCTGCATATGTTAAACTTTAACTTGCTCTACAGGAAGACAATATGCCTATGGACCATTCAACTGTCGACGAATCTAACAATGAAGTAATTCCTTCTCATCCTTTAGACGATGTCTCAACAGAAGTGTTGGCCAATACACCAGGTAGAAATGTGGCTTCAGATGACATTGCTGGAACTTCACATTCAGCTGAGGAGAACATACAACATCAGGCAAGTGTCAAGACTTTAGTCTTCACCTTTGACTTATCTTTTACTGAGCTTCTGAATCATACCTGCATATGTTAAACTTTAATTTGCTCTGCAGGAAGACAATATGCCGATGGACCATTCAACTGTCGACGAATCTAACAATGAAGTAATTTCTTCTCATCCTTTAGAGGATGCCTCAAGCAGAAGTGTTGGCCAATACACCAGGTAGAAATGTGGCTTCAGATGGCATTGCTGGAACTTCACATTCAGCTGAGGACAACATTCAACATCAGGCAAGTGCCTAGACAAACCATTACTGTTAAATATGCATCCCAGAGTGTTAAATGTATCTTAAATCTAGGATTCTGTTTTGTGACACAGGAAGTAGTTGAAGAGGATGGTGTTGTACAAGGTACTCATTTCCTCTGCAAACGTCACCCAGACATAACCTTTTGCTCAGGGGCACAGTTCACTAAGCATTCCTTTGAACATTGTTCTCTTTTCACACACACACACACACACACACACACACACACACACATATAGGCTGCAGTTGTAAGCCTTGTATAGAAGAATGTATTAGACAAATTCGAGTTTTTTAGTGTATAATGCTGGCCAAAAATAGAAGTTTGGCCATACACATTTTGGAACATCTTTGTCGGACCGCAGGTAGAATCACAAAGTAACATTACTATGAAAATATCATTTTTTCCCCCACAGATAAATCTGTCCATTCATTGGAGATACCTCTTGAAGATATTGGTCCACAAAACCAATCTCAAGCACCTGATGGGACCATTAAGGTATGTTCCTATGTTAAAACCTTATATGATGTTGCATTGTAGCCATTATTCCTTAAGATCAGTGCAATAAATATCTTAACATACTGATTGGAACATCAACTCCAGCTTAGCTTTTTTTTGTTGATGGATGCGTAGGGATGTTTTATTTATTGACTGATACACGATATGATTACATCTCACATGAATACCTGATGCCATCCTTTTCACATGCTTCCATTCGCATACTTTCAGGAACTGGCAGCTGATCTGAGAAATGCACCATCACTGACCAAAGGGAAGGTGCAGAAAGCATCTAAACGGGGAAAACTAAGCAACAGCCAAAGAGAGGGAAGAAAGTGCCAGGTTTTACTTCTGCCTTATTTTCATGCTTGGTAGTTTCTTATGCATGTGCACCGGATCAATAGTAGGTTTCTCATAACCTGGCATTTTCAGTAACCATTTGGCTATGAACCTGTGTGGTTTATTCTTAGCCACCTTTATTCACCTGCATTGGAGATGTTCAGAGGTCTCTAAACAAGCAGAATCATACTCTCATGCATGCTATATTTCTTTTAGTATGGTTGTAAGCTACCAGTTGATATAATCGAGAAAGTTTTTTTTTGTTACAGTTAAGCAAAGAAATCAAACATGGCAATTATTTTGTTTATTAGGAGAATTTCTCATATATACAACTGAAGCCCAGGATCAGTTAATATTACTGATGACCAACTGAAACCTTTTTTAATATGTTACCCTTTTGCTACTTCTTTTACTGTCTGATTATACTCTTATTATTATCTACTTAGCCACATTAAATGTCTTGCTATATTTCTTATGGCTTCAGTATTTTTATTCTTTCTGGAGTTCTAAAGCGTGTTTTCTTAACAGATGAGTCCGGCCATTCACTGGAACAACTCCAAGCAGATTTTGATTCAGAGAATCAACCTCATACGCATGATGCAAACGCTGAGGTAGAGTTATTTCATCAGTGAAGCAGCAAAATACAGTGATTTTATTCTATTGTGCGCATATTCAACACATTATTCCATGCACAAGAAACTTGAGGTTTTATGTTTAGTTGTTATCGAATGGTAAAAATATTCTTTCTTCTTTGGACTTTCAGAAACTGATAGCTGATGTGAGAGCACTGTCACCAACTAAAGAGAAGACACAAAAAGCAACTCAAAGTGGGAAAAATAAACAACAGCCAAAGCGGGGGAAGAAAGTGGCAGGTTCTACTTTGATTCATTCTACTTTGATTTTATACTTGTTAGTTTCTAATGAATGGGCACCAAATCAACACAAGGATTCTTGTAATCTAGCATTTTAAGTAACCATTTCTCTATGAAACTACGATGACTTTTCCTAACTAACTTTTGGTGCCTGCATTAGAGATGTTCAGAGACTTCATAGGCCTCTAAAGAAGCTAAATGATATGCTGTCTTGTAATGTTAGATTTTCTTGTATGGTTGTAAACTGCCGGATGATATAAGTGAGCAAGGTTTTTCTTCTTACAGTTAAAAAAAGAAACTAAGGATACTTCAAATTTTGTTTATTGAAAATTACTCATGTATGCAACTGAAGCCCATGCCACTTAATATTACAACTGGCTAAGTGAAACAATTATATATGTTGGTCTTTTGTGACATATTTACTGTTTGGTTGCACTTGTATCTACTTAGGCACAGTGAATGGCTTTCTTTATTTGTCTTAGCTTACTCTCTCTGGAGTTCTAAAGCATATGTTCTTAACAGATGAGTCCCTCCATTCACTGGAAATACCCCAGGCAGATTTTGATTCAGAGAATCAACCTCACACTGCAAACACTGAGGTAGAGTTATTTCATGAGTGAAGCAGCAAGAGACAGTGATTTTAGCATATTTTGCACATATTCAACATACTATTCCATGCATTAGAAAATTGAGGTTTTATGTTTGGTCATCAAATTGTAAAAATATTCTTTCTTCTTTGGACTTTCAGACACTGATAGCTGATGTGAGAGCAGTGTCACCAACCAAAGAAAAGACGCAAAAAGCAACTCAAAGGGCGAAAAATAAGCAGCAGCTAAACCGGAGGAAGAAAGTGGCAGGTTTTACTTCGATCCATTCCAACTTTGTTTTTATACTTGGTAGTTTCTAATGTATGTGCACCAAATGAACACAATGATTCTTGTAATCTAGTATTTTCAATAACCTAACATTACAAGACAGCATATCGTTCAGCTTCTTTAGAGGCCTCCGAGCTTTCTCTAATGCAGGAGCCAAAGGTTAGCTAAGAAAAATCATCATAGTTTCATAGAGAAATGGTTTTCTTGGATGGTTGTAAACTCCCGGCTTATATAAGCAAGCAAGGTTTTTCTTCTTACAGTTAAACAAAGAAACTACCGACACTTACAATTTTTTTATTGAAAAATTCTCATGTATGCAACGGAAGCCCATTCCACTTAATATTACAACTGACGCAGTGGAACCTTATTAATATGTTGGCCTTTTGTAACATCTTTACTATTTGGTTGCACTTTTATCTACTTAGCCGCATTGAATGAGTTGCTTTATTTGTCTTAGCTTACTCTCTCTGGAGTTCTAAAGCATATGTTGTTAACAGATGAGTCACGTCATTCACTGGAAACACCCCAAGCAGATTTTGATTCAGAGAATCAACCTCATACGCATGATGCAAATGCTGAGGTAGAGTTATTTCATCAGTGAAGCAGCAAAATACAGTGATTTTATGTTTGGTTGTTATCAAATGGTGTAAATTGAGGTTTTATGTTTGGTTGTTAGCAAATGGTGTAAATATTCTTTCTTCTTTGGACTTTCAGAAACTGGTAGCTGATGCGAGAGCAGTGACACCAACCAAAGAGAAGACACAAAAAGCAACTCAAAGGGGAAAAATAAGCAACAGCCAAAGCAGGGGAAGAAAGTGGCAGGTTTTAC
Source organism: Chloris gayana (assembly GCA_031894775.1). Taxonomy (NCBI): domain Eukaryota; kingdom Viridiplantae; phylum Streptophyta; class Magnoliopsida; order Poales; family Poaceae; genus Chloris; species Chloris gayana. Next base: position 176,134 of record JAUNZO010002656.1, read on the forward strand.
TTCGATCCATTCTACTTTGTTTCTATACTTGGTAGTTTCTAGTGAATGTGTACCAAATCAACACAAGGATTCTTGTAATCTAGCATTTTCACTAACCATTTCTGTATGAAACTACGACAATTTTTTCTAGCTAACCGTGCCTGCAATAGAGATGTTCAGAAGCCTCTAAAGAAGCTGAACGATATGCTGTCTTGTAATGTTAGATTTTCTTGTATGGTTGTAAACTGCCGGCTGATATAAGTGAACAACGTTTTTCTTCTTGCAGTTAATAAAAGAAACTAAGGACACTTATAATTTTGTTTATTGAAAATTTCTCATGTATGCAACTGAGGCCCATGCCACTTAATATTACAACTGGCCAAGTGGAACCTTATTAATATGTTGCTCTTGTGACATCTTTTTATTGTTTGGTTGCACTTGTATCTACTTAGCCACATTGAATGGCATGCTATATTGTCTTGGCTTCAGTGTTCTTACTCTTTCCTGGAGTTCTAAAGCATATGTTCTTAACAGATGAGTCCTGCTGTTCACTGGAAATGCCCCAAACAGATTTGGATACTGAGAATCAACCTCATACACATGATGTAAACAGTGAGGTAAAGCTCTTTTATTGATTATTCTTTGGATATAGTCTCTGCTGAATTTTTTGTTTGAAAACATGTTATATAGAAATTGTATTGAAGGAATGGTGCGTTTTTTGGTTTCTCTATACAATGCTGAGTAGCTCTTGAATGCAAAAAAAATAAAGAAAACAAGAAAAAGAAGGAGAGAAGAAACAAAGAAATAGAAAAAAGAAAAAGAAAAGGAGGGAGTATGAAAATGCTAAGCTCATATGTTATTCAGTTTAATAAATGTGCTGCATTATGCAGCACATCACTTGAGGGGATGAGGGCTTGCCACTTTGAATGTTGTTGCTATGACCTAGTGAAGATTGAAGAGTGTTGCAGGAACTTTTATTTTATTCAAGTTACATTCTCAGATAAAAAGAAGCAATAAATGCATACATTGCCTGCAACCTTTTTGAACACGTGTTTATCAAACTTGAAGCTCAATATTCACCTGTCTTTGGACTTTCAGCAACAGACAGTTATGAGGAATGCACTGTCACCAAACAAATCCAAGGGAGAAAAGGCTCAAAGGAGAAACAGGGCCCATGAATTGAATAAAAGAAAAAGCCTTGCAGGTCTTACTTATTTACTCTTTAAAAAAATGTGCTATTCTTTTTGAGTAGTTGTTTCACAACGATATTGACGACTTCCGTTTGTATTGATCATGGACCATTATCTTTAGATGATGGCCTGGAATGGCAGTCTGGAGTGAGAAGAAGCAAAAGAACACGGTATAGACCATTGGAGCAATGGCGTGGTGAGCGAGTCTTATATGGGCGTATACACGAGAGTAAGCACTCTGATCAACTGCTTGTTTGGTCATTTCTCTAGCACTCATGCCAGCAATATTGACCTCTTCGTGGCACAATATAAGGCCAAACATATCATATAAAATTGAAATTGTCACACATGTAAGATGCTATTCATTTAATGTTGCATGCAGACTAATAGAATCAAAACAATTCTTTTTTTTTGTTCTGTACCTTAAGTAAAAACTGGAGGTGAAAAAACCCCCGACCCAGTTGGATAATAAGCTAAGTTTTTTGTATATTGATATAATGCTGCTTAAGCTATATTACGAGTTTTATGATTTTACTCGTTTACCTAGCTACCATGTGATGCATGCATACCTTGCTGATTTTATATATTTACTAAAAATAGAACATCAATAATTTGATCTAATACTCCTTTTTTCGTTCAGCTATGGTCACGGTCATTGGGGTCAAAACGTACTCTCCTGATAAAGATGGCAAAGCAGCTTTAAAAGTGAAATCTTTTGTGCCTGAACAGTATTCAGATATATTCACTAAAAGCGCAAAGTGCTGAGGTTTCATCTGTAGACAAGCCAATGTCTTCTCTCGATCATTTTCAGCCTGAGGATCACCCAGCTTGCTATCAATGCAATCCGTGCTTCTCTTGCCTGTCATTTGATCCTGCAAGTTTTATATTGGTGGAATGCAAGCATGATGAGAAATTGTAAAGTGTAAGAGATCATTTGGACGGTAACCAGTACCTGCCTTATGTTCGAAATGCAATCCCTGTTGTATGTTTCCCAGTGGTTAAATGTTGCTCGTTTGCATGGCAAGACGACAAGACCTATTGGGCGCACCTATTTATTAGAGAGCATTTGCTCTAGTGTGCTGTGTTGTGACATTATATTTGTATTTTGTTTCAATTTTTATTTTAAAATTTATCACGAGAAATAACTACAAAAAAATATAAGCACAAAGTGGAAAGCCCTGAAAAATTTGGGGCAAGGAGTAAAAAAACAGGAAGAATGCTATAAACCAATTACTAGTATGTTCCAGGTGGGTGAACGGGTAAAGTAGGCTTTGAAACATCCGCATGACACTTAAGAACTTATATTATAATAATAACTGTGCATCTACTACGTAACACCGATACGGCATGCATGTACCGTATTGGTGTCCGAAACTCCGCCGGATACTGATACGGCATGAGTTATTCTTGCCATATGCACTGTAGGCTTCCGCGTGAGAGCAGAACTACGTCAACGCCGCCACCATCGCCGGTGTTGATGCATGTTCGCGTTATATAGTCCATCAAGACACAACACGCGCGCCGCTTGGGAGCAAGGTCAGGCCAACATCTAGTTGCTGTAATCGACGACTGGCCGTAGCTGTCACGCACTCACATATAGTAGCAAATTACAGGCACTTGCAGCGGTTAGTATTTCTATCCTGGGTGCTTTTAATCTCTCTGCTCTCTTTTGTAAATTACATTGTTTCATTCATGAATTTGAGGCTCTCGTATGTCAAACTGATGCAACAGAGTTGTGTACTGAATTCAAGTTATTTTGAAGACTATATATAAGACGTATCATATCAGTTATTTTCATTTGTCAAAAAAGTATTTGTATCAAATATTTTCTAATTTTACAATTAAAAATAAAGTATCCGCATCCGAGATTTTTAGAAAATAACGCATCGATGTATCCGTATAAGTCCGATACTGAAACACATATCCGTATCGATGTTGCTTTTTGAAAATTACAAATAAGATGCATGATATAAATTAAGACTATTAGAGGACAAAAATAGAAAGACCACAATGATACTTGTCGAAATTATGGCTTGATGCATGGATAGGTGGAACGATTTTTTCCTTCTATTGCTTGAATCAGGTTCAGCCGCAAGTAATAGCATATGCAATATTTCTTCGCACTATGATCATAGAATTCTACATGCATAGTTTAGCTCTCTTGAACAGTACTCCAGTCTCCAGTTATCCTAAACATTATACAACTCGGAAAATGGCAATTCCAATATCTCAGGGGTTGTTTTTCTAGCCACCCTGGCATCTGATTTTGGATACATTCTCCTTGCATTTGCTTTATAAAAGATCACAAAACATCAAAACTGCACTTGTTTTAAAGAACAGAAGTACATCAGTTGAGGACAACAATCTTCTGTCTCTTACTAGGCTTCTTTCCTTTTATCATCTCAGCTTCATCTGGACCTTTACACTGGTCTTTGTTGAATGCATTAGGTTGGTCATCATCTTCATCACTATCATCTTCAGAGTCAGATGAGCTGCAAGTAAATGACTTCCCTAAAGATGGGAGGCCGTTCATTGTTGCTTCAGCTGCTTCCACAGCTTGCTCCGAATGAAGATCAGCAACACCAAGAAGCAAATCCTGAAGGAAAACAAGACGCAGTGAGTGATTGACTGACCATGCACGCTTCAGTCAAAAAAGATAGGCCTTCCTCCAGAATCATCGAGTATGCTGCTCATATTATATGCTAGCTCACCATCTCAATATATTCCTTTTCGTTCCCGGTAAGGGCTTCAATATCATACTCCTCAGGAGGCTTGTTCTGCACTTAGATGAGTAATGGATCCATTACATCGGGAACAACATGATTAACACAAAGATGGGATAGAAGCCTACTTGTGCATCGTGCTGCAACTTCTGATTAGCCTTTGCCATCTCCCCCAAGAAATCCTTAACTTTCCCCAGAACTGCATTGGGATGCCACAAAACAACGGAAAAGTGAGTGAACAACTTCACAGGCAACTCTACAATCTGCTAATCATGCCCACTGTCACGCTCACGCTACAATCAGAGAAGTGCAGTTCTCTGAAAATCGGAACCTTACTATATGGATAGATCTAGTTACCGAAAACTAGCTTTGCCACAAAGTCAGGGTGATCACAAATAAATGTTTTTACTCAGCAATTGGGACCCGTGCTCATACAAAACGCATCTGCAGTTTGAATGGAAATATACTCTGTGCTGCATGAGCTGAATAGCTGATATCAACAACACTACCTTGGCTCTTGGGGAGGGGATCGGTGGGCGGCCCCGGCTTGCGCTTTCCCTCCTTGTCCTGCTTCGGCTGCTCACGGCGCGCGAGAAGCGATTCTGCAAGTGACATGGACCCAAAACAATGTCTAAGGGGCAGACGAGAAATTGCGGAAGCAGGAGATGGAAGTCCCAAGACCAGAGAAACTGAGAAAGGACGGTGGAGAGAAGAGGGGTACTCACCGATGAACGAGCCTGCCGGCCGGGGCTCAGAGGGGAGGTCCAGGAGCTCCTTGCTCGGCTCCCCCATGGCGTCCACCGACGAGCACGAGCGGCGACGAGCGGAGGTCTCGGTGAGCGGCGCCGCTAGAGGAAGGCGGCGGCGGGAGAGCGTTGTAGCCTTGTAGGGCTCGAGCTCGTCGTTGCGGGTCGGCTGGGTATTCTTAAACTCCTGGACCGGGCTGAGGCACAGAACGGGCCGGCTTTTAGAGGTTGCTTCTTTCTTCCTCGTTGTGGGGCAAACCCATTCGGCCATTTCATGTTTTTCGTGGCCCACGTCTCAGTATGGCCCACGGGCAGGAGGCCACCACGTCCCGAAGCCAAGAGATCTTTTGCAAACGGTTTGGTCGTTTGGATAGAAGAAGAGCTCTGCTTCATCATCCTCCGCCCGCCCACCCGCCGTACCGGAAGGCGGAAACAGAGAGTCGGCAAGCCATGGCAGCGGCTTTCCTAGCGCCTCCTCCTTCCCTACTGGGATCCTCCGCATCCTCGTTGTCATTCCGTCCCAGGCACGCCCGCTATCCTTCCTATGCTACTATGGCGGTGCCGGACGACCGCGCGCTGATTCTTCTTCTTTGACGCTGGGCAGGAGTAGGAGCGCGGTCGGTGAGGGAGAGCGCGTCCTTCCACAACGAAGGAGTAGAAGGAGAGATTGCGTGCTCGCCTCATGTGCTCGTGAGCCCGTCCTGGGGACCCGGGGGCTGCAGATTGAGAGAAGGCACCTCCTGCTGTCTGGGTTCGTGTCTTCTATCGCGCTCATCCTCCCGATTTCAGGTAAAGGGGTCACGGGATGCCTCCGCTCCTGTGGGTACAGGATTCATTTATCTTCTTCTAAATCCAGTTTTTTTGCTGCTGCTGCTCTGTTGGAACTTGGAAGGCTTGAGCATGTTTAGTGTCGGCTAATTTATATGCACTGAAATGCCTGCCAACGTGTTATAGTTTTAAGAGATGCTGCTGATATGTTTGGGGCATTGGTGTAAATTCATCATTCATGAGCAGTATCACTGCGTTGTTTGAACTAATAGATAATGTGTTATGTCCTGTTCTTTATTTCCCCACCCCAACTTGCCATTTGCCAAGGCTATTTCATCAAAGGCCAAGTATCATTTTTGGATTAAACCTTTATACTCTCCCTCAAAAAGACCTGTTTGGAATGATTTAATTTCACAACCCACTGAAACATTGGTTTTATAGTCACAAACCCACCAAATCTAGGGCATGTTTCACAAATCCAGCATTAGTTTGTGGTGTACTTTCACAAAGCTACCACTTAATTGTCTTATACTGTATCTCACCACCACAGTCCCGCATGTCATTCACACACACACCCAAAAACATATATATGTATCGTATGGCAAGCTGATACGGTATGTGATTTTGGATCTGTGTCACTGACATGCGGGCTTGAAAGAGCATGATATTGTATGAGACAAATAAATGGCAGTTTTTTTTGAAACTACACCCCAAAGTAATAGTGGGTTTATGAAACATGCTCTAGACTTGGTGGGTTTGAGACTATAAAGCCAAAGTTTTGGTGGTTTTGTGAAATTGACTCATTTGAGGTTATTATGATACATTTTTTCACGAAAATTCTGCAGAATCGTATGCCGTCATGGAGATTGCTGATGAAGATGTGAAGATGGCCACACAGGTGGATGAGATCAATGCATATTCTTTTCTTTACCCAATCGAACTTCCTGGAAAAAAATTCTCATTCAAATGGTATGTCAGTTCCTTGCGTACTGTTTAGCTGCCTCGATTCTTCTTGTCAAACTTGTTCTCTTATTTGTCAACTAGCTGGCTTCTCCATCAGAACTAGGATAACGTCTATTCACTTACTGATATATTCTGTTCACAGGGTGGAGTCCAGAAAACCAGAGCGATACTCCTCTGCAGCGCCACTATCACGTGAGTAGCATCTGGTATAAGTATAACAATAATAATAAGCAGTGCTTTTGTTACTTCCGTCATATGGATGATTATATCATTAAGCATGAGGACTTCCACTTCATCAAAATATTCGTTTCTCATTCACAATGAAAGCAAACTGACTGGGACTCCACGCAGCTGATGCACGGCAACGTATTGTAGGAGAGCGAGTAGACATGATAAATAACGTCGTCATCTCAGTCTCGGTAACTCCTCAAAACTACATGGTACTAGTAAATGGTTAAGTTTTCCATATGTTGGGTTGTATCAAAACACTGTCCTTACTTAGAAATTGCGTTTCTGTCTCATTACCAATGTGAACTGTCATGTACACTTGTGATGCAATTTGTAGGTTGCTAAATTATTTGAATGGGAATAACATCAATTTAAACTTCAAAAACGATAAATTGATGTACACTGTAATGTTTACTATTTGTTTGATGCAGATTGGGCCACCAAATTCACGCTTTTTACCTTCAAAAGACAAGAGCGCGTGGGATCCAAAAGATGTTGCTGATTGCATTTTGGCTGATAGATCTACCCTGGTACTTATTTCTTTATTTTTGCTTTCTTTCTTAGTCATAAATCTTTAAAAAGGAAAATGTTTGCTTAAAAGAAAATTATAATTCTAGATATGACTTATCTAAAAAAACATATGAATTTCTTGCATTGCATTTAGATAAATTCTGTCAGATGAACAATATGGATTATGCAAATAAAGATTCAAATCAGAGTAAATCAACTGGTATTTATAGTATAAAGCACAGTACAATCGAAAGCGAAAATTGAAGTTCAGATGCTCCTTAGTCACCCCTTTGTGACACAAGGAGCATACTCAATTGTCTTGTACATTGTAGAAAATGATAATTTGACCAATAAAACAGTATAAAAATAGATATAAGTGATCAGCATGAGAGCATTGATCAATGTTTTATGCTTCATGAATGGAACTTCTAATGTTTATATTGGGTGACAACGATATCACTTTGCAGAAGGTAACGACTGGTCAGCGCATGACAGAGAGTTCTGTTCTCGATGCACACTCTGAAGAGGTAAGCTCGGATCATTCTAATCACCCTTCAAAGATAGGTTTCCTTTTCCAGAGCAGATACACAACAGTACATAATGAACACTATTTAGGTTGAGGGAGAACCATACTGGTATTATGAGTACCTAGTACGGAAGTCACCTACAAAATCAGTAAGTTTTCTGGCACATACACATTTTTTTGAATACAAAGTACAAACACAATTTTATGACGGACAACCAGTGCAGAGATTCACACATGTAAGGAACCTTAATTTCTTTATGATAATATTTGTTTTTTCAGGCACCAGAACCAAATTTGTTCCGACACAATGTAGCCTGCACTGCTGAGCGAGATGGTACATCTTGATCATTTAACCCCTTAAATTTTGAAAGAAGTCTTCGCTTACCGTTTTTATTCTTTTTTATAGGGTACCTGTACTCATTGAATGCTTCCACTCTCAGCAAGCAGTGGGAATCTGTAAGTTCTGATTTCTGAATGTGCAAGTGGTTATATACAGATGCTGCAAGGCATATGCTTTGGTGTTCATCTCACTTCTTTTTAACTTCGATTCTAGGAAGAACTCGTATGTCCATAAATGTATTTATTGCAGCTACTGACTAATGTTCAACTTTTGCTACACAGATGGGACCTTATCTTGAAAAGACTGTGGCATCCTTTCGCCTTCTACCTCCTACAGAAAATTATGTTCCTCCTTACAAGGATCCTTGGAGATTTTGGTGACCAAGCCATTCTTTTTACAGTATTTTTGGCTTTATGTGATCTTGTGACTTCCAAGTTTTAAACAGTATTTCTTATAGCAGATATTTACTTAGTTTCTGCACAGATGCTCTTCAACTTGACTTATAACTTGAGTGCATATAATCTAGAGTCTGCACTTACTTTTGGCAGTCAACTTTAATTGGCTGTTCTGATCAATGGAGCTATTTTATATAAACTGACTACATACTAACATCTTTTGCCTATCCTCTTCCATCCTGGAGAAGCTTGCTTGGTCTTCCAAAAGCAACCATAGCTTGCAGAACCAGTCAGGTAAGGTAACCAAATACTGTAGAACTAATCTTTCCTTGAGTGGTAATGAATGCATGGTGCTAGGAGCGAGCTCTTGTAATGAATAGATATCAATCTTTCCTATCGAGCTTTCAACTATCTCAGATGTTGACATTTTATATTCCAAAATGTTGAGGCGTTGTTTGTACCTTTCACACATGTGCCCTGCTTCACATAACCTCCCTTTATGATTCATACTTCTGTGAGATGGATACCATTTATTGTTAAGTTGCATACTTCACTTCCAAATGCTCTTCCATGTCTGAGAGAGTGGACCACTAAACTGGAGCTCCAGCCCCAATGGCTCTGCTACTACTGCTTCTGGAGAGCTTTGAATGATGAGCTCTTTTCTTTGGCGATGTGAGACGTGAGCGTGAACAGTGGGTGCAGTTTACAAGGCTCTGGCGTGGTGGCGTGTCCACAACAAAGCCTTGTAAGCTTGATGGCTCTCCTCATGCCAGAAGAATCCGACGGATCTGTGTTTCTTTTCCAATACTACTATTTTGCCTTTTTTTAAGGAAAAATTCCCCTAAAATGGTCATTGTGTAGATGGGATGTCGCTCTAGGAAATTTTAAGATGTATTTCAAATTTGAACTAAATAGATTTTGGTCACTACCCCCTTTATCAAAAGCTCTAGATACTCCCACAGAAGCGAATGTAGAAACTTCAATAACCCTTTTCTGAAACTCAAAACATATGCATTCATGAATAACTAGAACACATTTTTAACCAATAAATCTCATAGGATTTTATTCTTTTTAATTTTATGGGGTTTAATCCTCGCTTCAGATTGGACTGTGCATACATGTTTTTCACTGGGCCCATTTTCCTGCTACTGTTCTGAATTTCTTATCGAGCATACAGATATTCTGGTATGATTTCGGTAGGTTCATACATTTTCAATCAGGAGCTAGCTTCCACGGAGCTTCTATTTATGTAAAATCTACAAGTAAATTCTAATGGATTTATTCTTTACTTTTGCTATCTAGAATGACCAAGTTCGAATGGTTTAGCACAACATCAGGAAAAATATCATTGCTATTGAACAGTAACAGAACATTGCCTTTGATAGTTGCCAGAAACTTTTTCATAACTTGATGCATCAATGTAGTTCCAATTAGAATGCGCCCAAAATGTGCACAGTTCTGATCTTCATGTACTTCGCTAGCTATGTATTCCAAATCCTCTTCTGTCAGTTCCATCATGAAGGAATGAATGCAACATCTATGTTCTTGATCTTGGTTGTCCCTGACTAACTTAGATGATCACTCTGAGAAACAGAATGGTGGGTATTATTGAAACATTCAGGCAATGACACAGTGATGATCGTGACTTTTAATTGAATTCAAATTCCTAGAATGATCATGAAATAAACATGTTCAAATCAGGCTTTGTTTGGAACTAAAATATTGATATTCTGGCTCAAACGAATCATACAACACATATTGATTATCCAAACGCCACGTGTACACCTTTGGATATATGTTTTCTTTTGTACATTCTATCTTTGTCAAACTGAACCATGACTGAATTTTCAAATCACTGTCATTCTTTATTTCTGATAGTCCTACTTTTGAATTATACAGATTTTACCTCATCCTCTTATCTGAAAGAATGGATAATTTTCGTTTGTAAAATTTATGCACTGCTTTCTGAAAGAACCCTATGAAATATTGGCAGCGGTTTGTCACTGCATGGAATTGATGATATTGGGATGGGATTATGACGTTCATCTGGTATAGAAATTAGTATCATCTTCTTGATGCAGAAAACCCTCTGAACTGGATGGCAGTGGCTCTGCTGCCTTAAGCTGAATTTCAATGATGACAAGTTATGCATGGTCGCCTTGTTGAGCACCCGCAACGACAGGAGTTGCTGAATCAATTAGCCCTTTCACTTTGGCCACAAGGACAGGCAGAGAAGTGCCTCTCTCCGGAACTACTCCTATGTTGCCGTAGAAGACCCTGTACTTCTCCACTTTGGACGGGGTCCTCTCCACTGTGGTCAGTGCTTCCACCATCCCCTCTTCCTTTAAGATGCTGGCGTAGTGAGGACACGATTTCACAATTGATATCACGGTCTCCATTATGACCCTTCGCATCCTTGGGAAGTCAGGACTTGGTTTCTTGTTGGAGTTCAGTGTACCTACTAGCTTCTGAACAAGTACTGCAGCATAATTGGTATGTGAATCTAGCTCACGGCCAAAGGCCCCAGGGATGACACCATGACACTTGTGAGGCGAGGCCGATCAGGGACTCCAGCTGTTTGCCGCTAGCAGACACTATATTTCCCATTAACTGCATGCAGAAATGATGTCATGACAATGTCAGCTAACTAATGATTATACATCAATAGCAGCAAAAAACAGTTAAATGGACGAGCTAGCTTGTGTTCAAACCAATTACTGCACAAGACAAGTAGAGATCCTAAATTTCTTCAAATAGCAGTGGAGGGACTCACCATTGGCAAAGCAGAAGACAGGTGCTCACTTGCACCATGGCAACACAATTTGTCTCTGCAGTGCGCACAAATATTTTGCAGTAGGCTGGCCGCGACATTCCTGTAACCATCTTCAGAAAGCAAGTTACTGAGATCCTTGATAACTTCATATCCCGGTTCTGCTAAGATAGCCGAGCAGTTTGCAGTGCCCCATGTTGCAATGTTTGCCAATGCTTCCCCAGCGGTCATTCGCAGAGATTGATCGTAGTACATCATGCTAGTTGGTCCATCTCTCCCAAGAAACAGATGCAGTAACCTTCCAATTATCACTTGGATTTGCCCGATCTCGTGCCCTGCTCTCTTATTCAATGCTAGCTTGGCTATGATGCTCACTACCAGCTCCAATACTTCAATACTGCTGCGGCCGTCCTCCAATATATGTATGAGGTTGCTTAGCAAGAAATTGTTTTTCCACAGCTCGTGTCGAAGTGCCACGCCAATATTCTCGCCAGTGGCTGCAAACCTCCTGAGTAGATTCAGGGATGAACATATCACTGCATTCTGCTCCTCATCATTGTCCAAAGTGTCGTCGTATCTTATGAGCTCTATGATCTTGGAGATGAGGGTTTTGGCTTTCAACATTTCTACGCAGTTGTCAAGATCACAAGCAAGTTTCTCGAGAATTACCATGCCCAGCACGGGGAATGAATCCTGATTAGTTAGAGGTGGCTCCTCTGGAATGGACCACCTCCCTTTCATCCGCTGCCAGAACTGGTGTATCCAAGAGCACTCTCCGGTACCAGAAGTTGTTTGTGCTGATGGTTCCTCAATCCGTCGTTGATTATTAGCCACAACACTCTCTTCATTGACGGTTAGACCGGCATTTTCTGCGGCACTGTCAGTGGTAACCTGTTCAGAGTAAAGCAGGGAAGCCTTGTGCCTCTCTGGTCGATTCCCAACATCAAGAAGAGAAGAGACCAACTTCACCATGCCGGGAATCTCGGCAATTCTGATGCTGCCAGCAAGCTTGACAGTGACCCTAGCTGCGAACAATCTGATAACTCTGTCTTGTACATCTGCCCAGCGGAGCATGCCAATCAATGTGGAGAGAACTCTGTTGGAGCTGATGATCCTTGACTTGAGCTCTTCTTCTTCTTCTTGCTCGTCTTGTGAGAGGAGTCTGTCAAGAAGAATCAGCCCAGCAAGTTGCCCCTTCTTCGAACTTGAGCGTAGGGACTCCACGGCGAAGCTGGCGAGGCTCATCGTCTTCCTCGCAGCAAGCAAGCCGGTGTCCGTGCACGTTGCGTAGGCACGCTGGTAGTACAGATCGATGGCTTTGGCTCCCCGACGGCCACACAGCTTTGTCTGACGGACAAGTGATCTGCGAGGGAAGAAGGAGAAGACGCCGAGGATGCTTGCCATGATGTAGAGCGCGCCTTGGCATAGCGCCAGCACGTAGAAGACTTCTATGGCCGGCACCATGATCTCGCTACCGCCCTCAGGAAGCGGGGAGTAGTCATGGCGATTCAGAAGCTGGTGGAAGCGCAGAGACGAGAGCACGACTTGCACAACGGCGGCAGGGATCTGCAGGTTCCCCACCAGCAGCAGCACCAGCATTATTACGAGTGACAGGCCAGCGGTCAGATGCGGCGATGGATGCGGCCCAAGAAGATAGAAAAAGTTATCTGGGAGCGGGAACACCGAAGCCCAGAGGAAGCATATGCGAAGGACGGCATCGATCCAGGGACCAAGGCGGCCACAGGTAGCCGGAGTCTGCAGGCTGCCAAGTGCGAGCACCACTGCAGTGAAGGATGCACCGACATTGTAGTCGATGTTTGCAGCCGCTGATAAGCTGGGCCACATGTCGATTACAAGACCACTGACCAACCAGAGAGCTGAGACCACTTTAGCCAACGATAACAGGATGCGGCCGCAGGGAGTACCTGTCAGCATTGCAATTCTGCGGGGTCTCAGGGCAAGCAGCAGCACCGCCATAAACTCCACCGCGTCTGCTAACAAGACAGCGTCACGCCAAGCCAGCAGCTGTATCGAGAAGCTTGTTCCTGACTTTGTGAGGGAGATCAAGAATCTGCTTAATGTGTAGGCCACAATGGCTTGGTAGGCCGCCAGCAGAGCCCAAATCTGCAACCGTCCGGGCCGCCGCGGCCGCCGGCTCAGAAGGATGAGCAACGCCACCTCAGTGTCGTGAATCGCTTGCCTCGGCAGCTGGTCGATTAGGTTGATCCACAATCCCGTGACCAGCACCACTTCGTCCCCTTCCTGGGGCCGCCACAACATGCTGGTGAAGGACGAGCTTATCCATTTGAGTGCCCTCGTGCTCCCGAATAAGGAGTGATTGTCCAATCGATAGCCGCGGCTGAAAATCCTGTTCGTGCGTGCACGGCCAAAAGTTCAGATGACTGAAAATTGTTACGGTTTAGCATATATATATATAATGGTCTCGTACAGCCACGTTGAGGTTCATATATAGAAGAATGTAGCCAACGCATTATTGAAGATGCAAAAGCCTGCATCTGCACGCGTACCTGAAGGCCTCTATGAAGATCATGATGGTGGCAAACCAGAAATCCTCAGGCTTGAGGGAAGTGCAGAAGCCGCCAAGCACGACCCCGGTGGCCCACAGGAAGGCCAGAGCGCCGAAAGCGTTTCCCGCCCACTCCCCGAAGGCAACAAACCGAACGAAACGGTTCAGCCTCCTCTCCGGCTTGTTGGCCGCAGAGCTCTCCCTCCGCTCCAACTCGCCACCTGCTGCAGGCATTTCGATGGAAACCTCCTTGCCGGTGCCTGCAACTGCTAGTGCCGCCATCGTTCGTGCTACCCGGCCGGCCAGCACGTACCGGTGCTCGGCAAGTCGGCAACCCAAATGCAAATGGCAGAAAAGGCAAAGCAAGGCGAGGCAGCAGTGGATACGTTACCTTGGATCCTCTGACCTCCGGTTGCAGCACTGGCATCAGGTTTTACGTAGCATGTGTAATAGTGATTTACATAAAAGAGCTATTTGCGGCTCATCAACCATAAACAAATATCATTATCCACTACTTTACCTAGGGGCTGGTGGTCCGAGTACTTTGCTTTACATGGTTCTGCTACTTTGCTTCTTGCGGTGTGCAAATCACCCACCTATTGCCTGTTTTTAATCTCAGCAAGGACTGCCGCGCGCGGGAGAACTGTTAAGTCGGACGATTCCGTATGCCGGCGAAAGGATCCTGCTCTTCAGAGACCAGAAACCGTGACTTTTTGCTTGGGTAATTCCGTGTGTCAGACTTAGGAGCATTAAACGAATTTTAGCATTGGATAATCTATTCGTTGCTTGACCGACCAGGCAAACCATACATGATTCATCTGTGAAGCGTTTTCCAAAGCCTGCACGCTGCACGCGTCTCAACATAATCTGGCTTGGTGAAGTACTTTTAATCA